>CM050925.1:30198423-30445944 GCA_027742785.1 Vigna reflexopilosa | reverse complement strand
GGGTCACAACCACCTGTTTCCATATTCTTGTACATAAAAACAAAATTGTTGGGTCAATTTATTTTTACAATTGAATGGAAAGGAAAATTAAGAGAAGAAGATGATGATGTTGTTTTTGTTTGCCATTACTACACAATGAAGCAGAAAATAAGAATGCAAAACTTTAATCCACACAAAACCATTGCAGAATAAATTATAATTAGCAAAATAACCACTCAAACACAAATGGTGTCAAAATAACATGCAAAGTGCAATTACATAAATGATTTCATCACTTCTTCTTTCTCCACTCTAAAAGTATGGGTTTATGATCACCCATGGGTACACGATCACATCCTAACTCTATTCACTGCTAGATGTGTGAAATGAATCTTCGTCCTCATCTTCACTTTGTCCCTCTTCACTGCATTCTTCTTCCGATTCACTTGTTTCTTCATCCATATACCCTTCAACTGATGGTACATTGTTGGGATCCACTTCTTCAAGACCGGCTTCTATATCTTGCAATCGGATAACTTCTTCAACTTTAATGATGTCATTAACATGTGTCATTTCCTCCACTTGGTATGGCACCTCGGATTCTACCTCTTTAGAATCTATACGACCTCTAGGTTTCGTCTTAATTGCAACACACCAACCCCGTTTGTCCGTGCGTGATGCAGGATATGGTACATAAACACTTGTTCTACATTATGTGCAATTATAAAAGGATCAAACAAGACATACCTTTTTTCCATTCGTATATCCACAGTGTCATACTTTGAATCCACTCTTGTCCCTGTTCTTGATGGATCAAACCAATCACAATAAAATAATACAATCTTCTTTTCAATGGTTGAGGTATTGTACTCGAGCTCATATATGTGCTTAATGAGACGATAGAAATCATCTTCACCCCCTTCTGTAAGGCCTTTAACATGAACCCCACTATTTGTAGTCCTCTTGCCTTGGCTCCATGCATGGGTATGAAATTTATATCCATTCACAAAGTAGGTATGCCATTCCTTTACACATCTTAAAGGACCAAGTGATAAATCTCTAAGATGTTGGTTTCTCACACTTAAAGGATCGTTATGAACCTACAACCACAAAATATATGAATTCATTCAATATAATTAAATGAATACATACGTGAATAAGTAGTGTAAGTGGAAGAATTTCAGAACTCGTACTTGATCCTTGAACCACAACGGGAAATTTGCATGTATTTGGTTCGAACTGTTTGACTCAGAAAGTTGATAGGTATGTAAGAATGAGGTGTCCATAGTATGACAATATTCGGTCAATGTCAATTTAATAGATAACAACAACAACTTCAGAAAAGCAATTTATTTGGAGCCTTACTCAAGATAAGGTTGAACTTCATTGCAATTGATCAGGACATGAACATGAGCTGATATCAATTCTTTGTCACTTAGCCAATGAGTTGTTTCCTTCCTGGAATGACGACCACCTTGGTCAAACACTGATAATGTTGTCCTTTCAATTTCAATGTCTACTTCATTTCTATTTGTTTGTGGTGTTAACATAAAGTTCTTGAAGTAGAGGGAACAAAAATGAGTTGTTTCTTTGTGCAAATATGATGCGCAAATAGATCCTTCAACCCTAGCTTTATTCTTAACCGAACGTTTAACATATCCCATGAACCTACAATTTCAAAAGTGATATGTTAGAATCATGAAATATGACATCTAAATTGAACAATACAACAAGATATTGTCACCTTTCGAATGGGTACATCCACCTATATTGGACCGGTCCACCAAGTCTTGCCTCATATGGAAGATGTATGGGAGATGTTCCATAGAATCAAAGAATGAGGGGGGGAATATTCTCTCCATCTTGCAAAGTATAAAAGGAATGTTTTCTTCCATCTTCTGAAGTTCGTCCTTATTCAATGTCGTGGAACACAAATCTCTAAAGAAATGACTGACTTCTGTAATTGGATTTAGAACATGAGCCGGTAAAGAACTAAATGCTATAGGAAGCAAGCATTCCATAAACACATGGCAGTCATGGATTTTCATCCCAATGACCTTTCCCCTATTGACATCAACACACCTTGACAAGTTAGAAGAATATCCGTCAGGCATCCTAAGATCTTTCAACCAATGAAAGACTTGTTTTGATTGGTCTACTGAAAGTGTATAATTAGCTTTTGGCTTGTACATATTTCCGTTAGTATGAGTTTTGGGCTCCAAGTCTTTTCTTCTACAATACAAACCTATATCCATTCAGGCCTTTTCATTGTCTTTTGACTTCCCATTGACATTCATCACGGTATTAAAAATGTTGTCAAAGAAATTCTTCTCAATATGCATGAAATCAAGATTATGCCTTAACAAATTATCCTTCCAATATGGTAGATCCCAAAAGATGCTCTTTTTCGTCCAATTATGCCACTTACCGTATCCATCTATTGTTGGTGCACCATTTTCCGTTACTTTAGGATAACCATTCACTCTATTCCAAACTTCTGTTCCCGTGAGATATGGTGGCGCGTCTTCCATGTCCACTTCCCCCTTTTTGAAAGCATTCCTATTTCTCCTAAAGGCATGGTCATTTGGTAAAAACCTCCGATGGGAGTCAAACCACGAATTTTTTCGCCCATGATGTAATCTAAAAGCCTTTGATTGCTCCATGCAATGTGGACAAGCCAATTTACCATGGGTGCTCCATCTAGACAGCATACCATAAGCAGGAAAATCATTAATTGTCCACATTAGCATCGCCCTCATGGTGAAGTTTTGTCGCCTTGAAATATCGTATGTTAGGACACCACTCCACAACTTTTTCAAGTCATCTATCAAGGGCTCTAGGTATACATCAATGCCAACCTTTGGATTGGATGGCCCCGGAATGAGACAAGTCAAAAACATGTAGGGTTTAGACATGCACATTTCTGGAGGAAGATTGTACGGCGTCACAATTACTGGCCAACATGAATATGGTATATTTGACGCCTGCACATATGGGTTAAAACCATAAGAGCATAAACCAAGTCGAACATTGCGTGGCTCAAAGGCAAAAGCAGGATGTACTGTATCAAAGTGCTTCCACGCCTCTCCATCGCATGGATGACACAAAACCCCATTTGACGACCTGTTGTGATGGTGCCATGTCATTTCTGCTGCAGTTTCTTTTGAGGCATACATTCTTTGGAGTCTTGGAATTATTGGCAAATAGAACATGGATTTAACAGGTACTTGTTTTTTAGAACTTGCTCCTGTCTTGTGTTGTTGATACCTTGGCTTCCCACAAATTTTTCATTCAACCAACGCTCCATCATTCTTACCATATTCATTATCTTAGAATAGCATGCAACCATCAACGCAACAATCAATCCTCTGCGACTGTAATCCCAGCTTCGACACTATCTTTTTTGCATCGTAGTAAGTTTTTGGTAAACCAGATTTGATGGGTGTTGCATCCAGAAGCATTTTTGCAAAGAAATCTAAGCATTGGTTGGGAATATTCCAATTCGACTTGCAAGCTAAAAGCCTCACACACATTGATAATCTGGAATCTGATGCTCCTTCATACAAAGGCGTATTTGCCTATACAAAAGGTTATAAAACCTTTGAGTTTATTCATTTGGAGCCTCTTCCATGTTAGAAGAATTTGATGCTTGGAAGTTGTCTTTGCATAAGAGCATTATGCACCATGTCTTCCATCGTCATAACTTGTTCATTTGGTTCACCTGAAGTCTCCACACCCCTCAAAGTGACATCATTATCTAAATCAACTTCTGGCATGGTTTCCCCATGATCCTCCCAAATGTAATAATTAGGCTTGAAACCGTTTTTATAGAGGTGAACCTTGACAACTCTTTCGTTCATAATCTGTGTACAATCGCACTTTAAACATGGACATCGAAGGCCCCCATCTCTTTGATAACGTTCTTGTTCACAAGCTTTAATTATAAACTCTTCAACACCCAATACAAATGACTCTTTCAAAGCACATCTTCCTCTATAACACCTATCGTACATCCATGAACGATTTGGTGGAGCATCATCCATGTTCTGTATGCATACCAATTAATGACAAATTAGCCAGTAGTTAATACAAGGCTAAATTTATTATGTGTTACAACTTTTCCTTTAGGGATAAGTAATAAGAAAGTACAACACTAAACAATCCATAATTGAATTTCCATCACTTAGTCAAGTTTGTTTAATTGTTAAGAATGATAGAAATTTCATCTTCTCAATTTTAGATGATTGGGGCGTTTCAGCATTGAGAGATGGAGAGCCTCAAAGTTCTACTTATATACAATAATAAGAGAAAGATCAAGGATAGCCTTCAAAGATATTCTTTCATTAAAGGCCCTCTATGTCTTTAGAAGTGTCATCTACATTTGTAGAATGCACATCAATTGCTAAGGGTACAAACATAACATCTACTATATCAATATGAAGAAATCAGGTCTGTTAAAACTTGGTTTAAAATAATGACCAAGGATTCTAAAGCAAGCAGTGGAAGCTGCTTGCATCACTCATTCTGATGTGGAAGAATTTTTAAAGGGAAAGGGAATGCAGTTTCGAACAATCCCTAATAGTTTGTTAATCTAAGTAAGGGTAAAAGCATGTGAAACTAACACCAATTTGGTGCATGTGAATAGTACTCGACCTGTGAGACATGAAGCATTAATTATGGTGAGGTTGTGCCTAAGGAAGCACCTAATTACGCTACATAACAGTAGTAGAAAATTACACAGAAAGCAAATTACAGCAAACAACACCATATTTTTTCTTGTTTTAAAAGGAACAGTTACACTTCCCTTTGGTTCTCTTTTCTAATTATGTTGGATAGTCAAATGATTTAGTCTTTCATCTCTGTTTGAATTTTGTGTTTGTTGTGCAGGTTGGTGAGTTTGTTAGCTTGAGTAAAACAAGAATGAATGCATGGATGTTACCTGTCATATGGTGCAGTGAAAGGAAGATGGGTTGTTTCATGGAGAGAAAAGAAAGTCAAAGTTGGAACATGGTGGGAATGTTGGAACGTGACAGCCAGAATTAGGTACAATGATTGAAAGGAATGAAAGTTTTTGGGTGTAGGCAGTCATTATATGGAGAAAAGGAGAGTCAAGTTCGGCGTTAGGAAGTAATGAGTAAGGATTCGACAACAACCAGTGGAAGCTGCTTGCAACACTTATTCTGATTGCAAGAGTTTTTGAAGGGAAAGGGAATGCATTTTCGGAGAATCCCTAATAGTTTGACCATCTAACACATATTTAAGTAAGGGATAAACCATGTGAAACTAACACCAACTTGGTGCATGTGCATTCTATGAACTGTGATATACAATTTATTAAGAGCAATAATATACAATATATCTATATATCTTAAACATCTACGATTAGTTCTTGCAATGTATAAGACTGGATGAGGCACTCAAATTTTCCTCCCAAAGTTCGTACAATATGTACACATCCATAACAAATGAAAATGTAGACTTAGTTACCAAAAATAAAAAGAAAAAAGACAAGCACACAAACAAGTGGGTGAGAATTCTTTCAAATGAACAGAAAATACATCCAAGTTTGAGAGCCATTGCAGCTGATGATTAATTTGAATCTGTGCATAACAGCATGCAAAGCTTTGATTCATAAAATAAAGTAATAATGAGCTTAAATGATGACCCATAAACAAATTATAATTTTAAAGCAGAAGGAAAGAAATAAGGACCTTCAAGCATAAACAAATTAAAATTTAACTAAACAAGAAAAAGTGTACCAATTTCTGTCTCAAAAGTGGATGTAAAGATTGTCAAAGTGCTTGAGCAGAAGCTCCAATCCTAGAAGACTGTGCTTGAGCTAGAGCCTCTCTTAAAGAATATAGCTGGGTAGGGGAGCTTAATTGGGAATTAACTCTCTTTGGGTGAGAATCTTTGGGTCCTCCAAAACATCTTACTAAGTTTGCTATTATAGACATTAAGTAGAACCTACAGTCTATATCTTGAGTGTTTCTGGTGTGGTTGTTTAATCAAAACTATGATTTCACTTTAGTGATCTTTCTTGTTTTATACAATAATGTTAAATAAAACGTACATTTCATACCTGACAATTGTGACAAAGATTAGTACTAAGAGTAGAAGTCCAGGACCTGACAACCTACACTTTGGTGACATAGATTATTTCTATTTGGCTATTGGCACTGCTAAGTGTTCTAAACCCGATAGCTTTCCTTATAATCTCCATGTTTTATACTTACAAAATACCAGCGAGAATTGTGCGCTGATAACTTGCTTATGCAAGTTTCCTTCTCTACTAGTCCTTTTCTTTGCCAACACTGTTTCATTTTCAAGTGTTTTTAACTGAAATTGTTTCATATTATGTTGTTCCTTTTACAAAAGAAAGAAAGGTTATGAGAAAGATGATTATGACAAAAAAGTTACTAAAACACAAGCATAATTGTCTATGATTGAGTAATACATGTAGCAGTATCAAAAACAGTTAACAATGTCCTACCAAGATCTTCAGCTAAGTTTAGTCCTTAAAACATGGCATGAAGAGGCTGGACAAACATGAAGTTAAGAAAATATGTCAATAAATCTCTTCCAGAGGTGCACACATCCTAACAGTAAGAAACAAGTTTATGTTTCTATCCAAACTAGTAGAAAACAAATAGTTGTACATGTAATCATAAATGAAAAGATCAATCATTTGAAACATTAATCAAGTTATGGTCTAAATCCTAAGCAACTTCTCAAACAAAATCTGAAACACAACACTTGCCATGAAATAAGATGCTTCAGTTACATATCACATAAAAAGCCAGCTTCTGACATCATACATTATATTTACAAAAGAAGAAAATTATATCAAACCAAAATAAGAAGAGAAACCAAAACCAAAACCAACAATTATACACTTACATATTCAGTATGCCCAGTCAATGAGTGTACTAAGCTTTTGTCACATGCATTCCAAACACAAGTTCTGCAATCTGCAAGAATACCATGAAACTAGATAAAATAATAATCTTCTACATTCAAATCATGAAAGAAGATTACAACGGCTGCAGCATTATCCTGACACTTGCACAAGAGTTGTATGATAACAAGAATAGTGCTTAATTATATAAGGGTTTGCTTAGCAAAGAAAATGATTTTACATTTTCATCAATTATCCTATTACTAATAACAAAAGAAGCTAGTTGTTTTTAAACATTTGCATGTTAAAGGATGAAACAAAACAGATAATGGATAAGATTTTTTTTACGGATCCCAACCATCCCTTATTAAAATGGTTGTAAGTAGGAATGGACAAAAATAAATTGTACTAAACTAAATTGTTAAAAAAATTTGTGAACCAGAGAGTAATGTGCTTGAACAAGAGTGAAGTGAAAATTAGTTTAGAAGAACTAATCAAAACAATTTTTTATTCTAACAAACTACAGTACTTTAATATGTATTGAAAATAGTAAAATTATTTTTTTACAACCAATGGTCAAATTCAGAAAACTTGATTGAATTTAATCGAATTTCCATCGGTTGGCCGACTAGGTTAAATTTGGAAAATTTTTGGGATCGACTTAATCAAATTTGGTCAAAGTTCGGTTCTTTTTAACTTAAATGTTTACAATATTTTATATTAATTCTAACGTATTTCATATTATATTTAATTTTTGAACATTGATGTGAAATTTAAGTATGTTTTTAACATTTGAAATTTGATGCGAAATTTGAATTAGTTTTTGTCTGAAACTCTGATACATTCTGCTCCCCAAACTTTAAAAATGAATTACTATAATTATTTTAACTGAGATACAATATTTTTTTTACAAATGTTTCATGCTAGTAATTAAATTGTTTAACTCGTTTAACACATTTCGACTTCAATGTCAAATGAAAAACGTGTTTAACACGCAAAAAAATTAATTTAATTAGATTAAAATGGATAAATTGATTCTTTTTTAAGGTCACGAACAAATGTATAAAATTTCTGAGAAAGACAAATATCAATTTCACTTTAAAGTTTAAAAATATATTTAATTCTTTTTCAAAAGCATAAACTTATTTATATTAACATTTTATTATGAAATTTTATTGGAAGTATAGTTTAAAACCATTTTTTTATTTTAAAGATTTTTTTAAAAGTAATTTTATTTAATTTTTAAGAAAAAAAATGATATTGCTGAAGATAATAAAATTAGGATATTTATGCGGATTATTATGTATAAAAATTGAATTTATCCTATGATTATATAAATACCTTCTTTCTTTACTTTTTAGTTTTGTATTTTCATAGTTGGTTAGGATTTGATTAAAATGTAATGATTAAATAAAATAATGATGCAAATTATATGGATATCAAACGTATCCTTCATTCAATCCTAAAAAGATAAATCATAATAATTAACGTGTTTAGAACTATATTTCAAAAATTGAATTATTTTTAATGGTAAAGATTTCCTCTCTAACTCTAGTCTTCTCATTATCATCTTTATAATTAATCTATTTTTACCGTAGATTTACAAATAATAATTAATGTCATCAAGATTACAAACTGAATATTTAAAAATAGATTTCCAAAATTAAATCATTTCTAATAATAAAGATATCAAGTAAGTTTACTGAATATTTAAGAATTAGATTTTAAAGATTAAAATATCTTTAACCGTAAATATTTTCCTTATCATTAAATACATATTTACAAGTAATCAATTTTAATGTAGATTTAGAAATAATAACTAATGGTATCAAGATTAAGTAAACTGAATATTTAGAATTAAATTTTCAAAATTAAATTATCTTTTGTAATAAATTTCTCTCTTTTAACACTTACCTTAATTAAATTATCATCTTTATAAATAGTGTTACGATGAGATTACAAATTACTCATTTTTAAAAATTTTCTTCCACTGTCGCTAAAAGGATTCTCTGCCTTCAACATTTTCTTTCTTTGTTAATTTCTTAATCCCATTCGGTTGTGAAACATGTCTGAGAATATACACACAATGGTAATAAGAGGAATGACCATTGATTCCAATTACTTAGTAGATGTTGATGAAAATGGAATGATATATGGAATGACACAACATCATGGACTGCAACATCAATCTAGTCACTCTCACAATTTCATTCGGAGCAATTATTTGGATTTGGTTTGGTATCCATATCTTCCAATCTCATATGTACAAGGTAAAATGTCTCCTTTCTTTCTCTACTTCTTCTGTTTTGCTTTTTGTTTTTATAAAGTATTCATGTATACCAGCATTATTCTACAAGTTTTGATTGAAGGGTCCTGTAATTTTATGTTATTTTCTTTAAATTCTTGATTTGGTCTTTTAACTGTTGATCATTTTTTACAGCTCCACCTCCCAGTACTAATGTAAGCTCATTAGAAGAGAATACAAGAATGGGTCTCCGAAGAAGAAGACATCACCATAGATTTCTCCGTCGGCAATACCGTACGCAAGAGATTAGAGGTCACTCGAATTTTAATTCCCACGTAACTGCTTCACCATATAGAGTTCGAGAAACAACAAATCATTCAAGAAGTTCTTCAATGCCCATACAAAATGCACCTAATAGAGACAACATGCATAATCTTCATCCTCCTGCGTTTCGTGTAATATGTCATTCTTTTAACTTTTAAAAATTCTTAGTCCTTAAAAGGATACTTTCTTTATCACGTATTATTCTATTTTCTTTTGCAGGAATTTCCTTCGTATATGCTCATGGACACTGATGACATATCATACGAGACACTTTATAATGTGCAGGAATTTTCTTCATTAGGTGACCCTCATAGTGATATGCGTTTAGACATTGATGGCATGTCATATGAGGCAAGTATATTATATATGTATAGTCTGATGTTTTTTTGTTTCTATGCATACTAAAATTATAGTGATTATGAAAAACTTTAAATTGTTAACGGTTTGAAATTGGACAACAGGAACTTCTTGAGTTAAGTGAATGGATCAATGGCAACTCGAAAAGAGGTTTGTCAGAAGACATTATTGCAAGACATATGCAGACAAAAATTTATCTACTACCTGAGAACTTGCGGGATCAGGAATCTGATATTTGCATAATATGTCAGGTATGAAATATAGCAACATGTTTTATATTTTATAAGGTACTAGTTTATTTCTCATTTTTATGTACTAGATTAAGGTTATTCATTAAATTTTGATATATTAAAAATATGTTTTACTCTTTCTCGTATTAATTGTAATGCTTGTACATGATTTCACAGGATGAATATAAAAATAAAGAGGAGATTGGAATTCTTCAATGCGGACATGAATACCATGCAGAGTGTGTAAAGAGATGGTTACATGAGAAAAATGTTTGTCCCATGTGCAAATCAAAAGGATTGACTATTGAATAGATACGAAAATATAAAACTACATAATTCATTATTTTAGTGAATTCATATTTTTTTTTCTAGATCAAGTAATTCATATTCTTAACATCGTTGTAAGTGTGAAAAACTCATTGTTTACTATTTTCATGAATAATTACATTTTTCATGTTATAGTGTTGTTTAAATGTTAACCTTGAAAAATTACATTCTTAATATTTTTTCTTATTTTTCATTAATATCTTATGTCGAAGTGCATAATATAAAGAACTTTTTTATTTCTTGACAATTTTTTGCTTTTCTTGTTGTCTCAATATATCATACATAATATAAAGAAACAAAAAGTTATTATTAATCATTTTCATCAAGAAACTACTTTCTTAAATCTTATAAAGTCTATTAATTTTTTCTTTTAATAATTGGAATTATAATTATGTGGGACTTATGAAACTGCAAATATTTGGCTTTCGACAGTGGTAATAATAAATTATAACATAATATTTCATTAAGAATATTAGTTTAAACAAAAAATTATAAATCTTTTTAAAATTATATTGATTGAAATATATAGATCAAGGTATACCAGTAAAAGGGTATTATTATCTCGTTTTAATTGCTATTCAATATGTTAATTTGAAATTTACATCCAAATAAAATGAAAAGTTTTATAAAACAAACTAAGACCACCGACGGAATTTTCAATTTTTTTAATAATTGTTTAATTTTGTGTATAAAAATAATAAGGCAGTGAAATTATTATATAATGAAAATTAAGTTATATTGTTACAGTGATTATTATTAAAATAATTAAGTAGTAAATTTAAGTGACATGATAATAATTTCAATTTTAAGTAGAATAACTGTTATTGATATCACAATTTATATCATAATTTAGATCAATTTCTTGGAGTTTGAAATTAAGTTATATTGTTATAAAATTAAATCTAGGTGATATATTGAAAGGAAACGTTTTATAAAACAAACTAGTCAAAGCACGGGTTTTCTATTTGTTTTAATAATTATTTTCATTTTATATATAAAATAATAAAATGGTAAAATTATTATGAGGATATAATGAAAATTAAATATTTTAAACGATAAAATGGTTTCTTAATTATGTAATTTAAAAGATTTTTAAGAGATAGATTAGTTTATTAATAATTTGATTAAAATAATTATATTATTTACAATATTTTCTATGAGATAAAAATGTTTATTAATTATTTGGTTGGGTTGGTTTTGTAATTAGACTATAATGTATTCATGTAAAAATAATTAAATTTATTTTATATATATATATATATATATATATATATATATATATATATATATATATACGTGGATATCTTCTAACTTTAATGGTTTGTTAGGATTTGATTGAAATGTAATAATTAATAAAATAATAATTCAAATTATATGAATATCAAAATAATATTGGATGGTTCCTATTCGATCCTAAAATATAAATCGTAATTATTAATGACACAGATAGATAAATGGAATATTTAAAATTTAATTTTAAAAAAGTTGAATTATCTCTAATAGTTCTTTTTAACTCTTTCCTTGTCCTTATGATTGTTATAAACTATCTATTTTTACCGTACATTTACAAGCAATAATTATTGTCGTCAAGACTAAATAAAGTGATATTTATCATTAGATTTTAAAATTTAAATTATCTTTAATGGTAAAGATTACTTTTTTAAGTTTCCTTTGTCATTATCATCTTTATAACTGAATTATTTTTTTACAATAAATTTACAAATGATAATTACTAAGAATTAGATTTCAAAAATTAAATTATCATTTAGTAGTAAAGATTTCTCAATTTCTCCATTCTCTTTATCTTATATTCTCATTTATGTTGACCTTATCAAATTTAATGACACGAATATGAGAAACTAAATATTTAGAATTTGATTTTTAAAACTATATTTTTTTGAAAATAAAGATTTTTGAAAATAAAGTTTTTTAGTTGGTTTGAAACATGTCTCAGTCTAATATTTATGAAATGACACAACACTATACACTTTACCATTAATCTAATGCAACGTATACTAAAATTAGCTTACCACGCTTTGGCTCACCAGAATCAATTTTATTGGAGGGAAACTATTTAAGTAATCAACATTTTCACTTTAACCGTAACAATGGTGATAATGTTCATGTTTTGATTTGGTATCACTCTCTGCCAATGTCTTATGTACAACTTAAATGTCTTCGTTTTTTTTTCTATATTAGATATATTATCTTTATTCTATATTTATCTTTTATCTTCAGCTAGTGTGTTATTATTCCTTATTTGTATTTTGAACTTAGTCAATATTTCTTTTATCATAAATAGAAGATCATATGTGTATATTGAGTACAAGAGATATTAATCTCATACATAATTTTTCACTATACTTAACACTCTACTTTGCCATTTGCTAGTTGTGATTGGAAAGTCATGTAATTATGTGCTATTTTCTTTAAATTATTGATATTTAAATGTATTTGGTCTTTAGACTATTGGCCTTGTTATCCAGCTCCAACTGCCACTGTTAATGTAAGGAAAAGATATCATGATAGAGTTGGAAGGAGAAGGCACCACAAATTTCTCCATGGGCCACACCATCATGCACAACCTGTGCGAGATATTAGAGGTCACTCCACCTTTCATCCTTCAGTAACTGCTCATCCTATAGAGTTCCAACATATCCTTCAAGCAGTTCCTTAGTGCCCATACAAAATTTACGATTTGCAGGCAACATGCATAATCTTTCTCTCAAGGCTTTTTCCCAAGATTATGTAATATGTCGTTTCCTTTAGTTTTTGCTACTTAAAACATATATTATTGTTTTTTGTTGTGCAGGAAATTCCTTCATTGATTGACCGTCATAGTGATATGTAGTTGGACATTGACCACAAGTCATACGAGGTACGTGTATTATGCATTTTCCTGTGAATGGTAAAACCTTAGTGAATATGAAAAACTTGAATTTGCTAAGTCTTCGGAATTGGACAACAAAAGCTTCTTGAGTTAGGTGAATGGATTGACAACGTAGACAAGGGTTTGTTAGAAGAAATTATTGCAAGAAAAATGAAGACAAAAACTTATCTATTACTCAATGACTCAGAGGGGTCAACTTCTAAGGAACAAATATTTGATATTTGCATAATATGTCAGATATCAAATATAGCAACGTGAATATTTTAAGGGTACTAGTTTAGTTGTCTTTTTTATGTACTAGATTGGGGTTATTCATTCTTAATGTAGTAGAACTGTGTTTTACTTTTTCTCATATTAATTTGAATTTTTATGCATGATTTCACTGGATGAATATAAGAACAAAGAGGAGAATGAAATTCTGCAATGCAAGCATGAGTACCATGCAGATTGTATAAGGAGATGGCTACATGAGAAAAATGTGTATCCCATGTACAAATCAAAAGCATTGACTATTGTATAAAAGCCAAAATTAGAAACACATAAATTCAAGTCAATTCATATCTTGTTGTGTATGAAGTAGTATATATAGCTAGATTTTATATAATACCAAACAAAGTCACTGTTTATAGTTTTCATGAACTAATAAATGTAGTTACATTTCCAAATTGAAAAGTAGAACAATTATATAATTGTTAACTTTTGAAAATTACGTTATTATAATACTTTCTTATTTGTCAATTGAATGTCTTGTTTTCAACTGCATGATAAAAAGAAATTGTTTACAATTTTCATAACTAGTAAATTTAGTTTCATTGCGGAATTGGGCATATTCTGTTATATGTAGCTTAAATGTTAACTTTAGAAAATTACATTCCAGATACCTTTCATTATTTTTTTAGTTAAAGTTATGTTTACTGTTTACAAGTGCATGATAAAAAGAATTGTTTATATGGTGTCTATATGTCATACATTAGATATTCTTAGTTTAATAAATAGAATTATAATCAAAATTAGGGTTGAAATAATTTTCCAAGAACTTAGGGAAATCAGATAAACAACAATGTAGACTTGATATAATCTTTTTGGCGTGAATACACACTTTTCTAGAAACAATATTTCGTCCCTTAAAAAAGTGAAGGGGATCACGAAATCCGCTTTAAGAAGAAATACAATGATAATGCTCACTTTTAGTATTAACGTCAAATAAGAATAAAATTCTGATCACGAATTGATTTGTGTGTTAAGTGAATGAAAGAATGTAGAGAAAAAGTCTCTCTCTTCAATAAAGCAAGGATCTCTTTATATAGATGTTGATCAAACATCTTTTAAATCCAAGAGATACCAGATTATAATTAGTTGCATTTCTTGATTGTAACTTTTCATGAATGGTTGTAACTCTTCATGAATCTAAAAACTGTCTCTTGTACTCTTAAATTCTAAAAATCCTCCACCATTTGAGAGTATTGTATAATTACTTAACACAAAAATCAATTTAATAATTGCAATCTTACACATAAGTGAAAATGTACATAGACTTGAACTTTCACTTAGTAGAATATACATTTTAGGAATTCATATTTTATTTGTATCGAAACTATTGAACCAACATAATACATAATGAAGTCTTGAAGATACTCTACATATAAGATAAATTACATATTCTTGTTATACTTGACATAGTAGGGTCATGCGTCCATATTTATTCATAAGTGCAACAAAGTCATGCCCCCATGACTTCTTGAAGTGACCAAACTTCGCACTTACATAGGTTGATTTCTTAGGTAGACATGTTTCTGTGACAAAACATAAATTCAAGAAATCAATTAAGAACTAGTCAACCTCCTAAGCATCACAGATGTAAAGCACTTTCTTGAAATAAGTATTTGTGCTTTCAATCATCACATAAGAGAATTAATCTTATTTAACTTAAGACTCAATGTCATATTAAGAGTTAAGTTAAGATTCCTATACTTGTGATTAATCATGGACTCCATTCCTATTCCAATTGTCATTCTGGAAATGGAATCTTTAGTCAATGCCTTAGTTAATCCATCAGCCAAATTAAACTTTGTTCGTGTGAAATCTACTGTAATAATTCCATCTTTGATGAGTCCTTGGACATAACTATGTCTCACACCAATATGTCTTGATTTTCCATTGTATACTTGACTATAAGCCTTTGCCAATGTTGCAGCATTGTCACAATGTATTGCTATTGGTGATATTGGTTTTGGTAACAATGGTATTTCGAACATGAGATTCCTCCACCATTCGGCTTCCTTTCCTGGCGAGGCTAGAGCTATAAACTATGAAGCCATAGTGGAATCTGTAATGCGAGTTTGTTTCTTGGACGACCAAGAAATTATACCTCCCCCAAGGAGGAAAATCCAACCACTAGTTGAAGAGTGATCTTCTGCATTTGTAATCCAACTTACATTAGAATATCCTTCCAAAAATGAAGGATAACCACTATATGTTAATCCATAATTAATAGTTTTTTTTAAATACTTAAGTACTCAACGTACTGCTTGCTAATGTGATAGACTAGGGTTACTAGTATATTTACTCAATTTGCTTACCACAAAAGCAATATCTAGCCTTGTACTTGTCATTGCATATATTAAACATCTTATTTCCGTTGCATTTTCCAGTTATGAAACTGCGTTACCACCATTAGGTAATATCTTTAAACTAGGGTCCATAGGGGTTGAAACAAGAGAGCATTCATAACTATTGAATTTCTTGAGTACTTTCTCAATGTAATGAGATTGAGACAAAATTAATTTCTCATTTCTCTCTTAATCTTTATACCTAGTATAACATCTGCTTCTCCCATATCCTTCATACAGAAATAAGATGATAGAAATGGTCAAATTAACTTGATCTAATTTTGTTCCAAAAATTAGCATATCATCAACATATAAGCAAATTATGACACCATTACCGGTGTCATCAAATTTACTAGACACATACTTGTCAGAGTTATTTATCTTGAAATCATATGATAACGCAACATCATCAAACTTTTGGTGCCATTGCTTTTAGACTATTGGAACAATTCTCAAGAACTTAGGGAAACAAGATGAACAACAATGTAGACTTGATATAATCTTCTAGGCATGAATACACACTTTGCTAAAAGCAATATTTCGTCCCTTATAAGAGTGAAGGGGATCACGAAATTCGCTTTTGAGATACAAAGAAGAAATACAACGATAATACTCACTCTTAGTATGTCAAACAAGAATAAAATTCTCACGAATTGATTTGTGCGTTAAGTGAATGACATAATGTAGAGAAAAAGTCTGTCTCTTCAATAGAGCACAAGATCCCTTTATATAGATGTTGATCATGCATTTTTCAAATCCAAGAGATACCAGATTCTGATTAGTTACATTTCTTGATTGTAACTTTTCATGAATGGTGTTAACTCTTCATGAGTAATTGTAACTCTTCATGAATCTGATAACTGTCTCTAATTCTCTTAAATTCCAACAATTAGTTGACATGAAACAAGAAGTCATTTGTTCAACATTTTCATCAAGTTACTTTCTTAAATCTTAAAAGTTTTAAAAGGTCTATTTTGTAAAAAAAAATATTTTGAAACTAGAATTATAGTCTTTCTGAAATTGTAAATGTTTACATTTAGAAGTAAACATTTTATTTTATATTTTTTGTAATTTAAATTGTTTTATACTTTTTTGTAATTTTAATTGGATTATCTTTTAAAAATTTATTAATTACTTTTTTAAAATATATACGGGTTATCTGCAGATACTTATATATACGTAGACAAGGGTTTGTTAGAAGACATTATTGCAAGAAAAATAAGGACAAAAACTTATCGATTACCCAATGACTCGAAAGGGTCAACTTCTAAGGAACATGTATTTGATATTTAATAATATGTCAGATATAAAATATAGCAACATGAAGATTTTAAGGGTACTAGTTTAGTTGTCTTTTTTATGTACTAGATTGGGGTTATTCATTCTTAATGTATTAGAATTATGTTTTACTCTTTCTCATATTAATTTGAATTTTTATGCATGATTTCACTGGAAGAATATAAGAACAAAGAGGAGAATGAAATTCTTCAATGCAAACATGAGTACCATGCAAATTGTATAAAGAGATGGCTACATGAGAAAAATGTGTATCCCATGTGCAAATCAAAAGCATTGACTATTGTATAAAAGCCAAAATTAGAAACACATAAATTCAAGTCAATTCATATGTTGTTGTGTATGAAGTAGTATATATAGCTAGATTTTCTATAATACCAAACAAGGTCATTGTTTATAATTTTCATGAACTAATAAATGTAGTTACATTTCCAAAAATAAAATTAGAACAATTATATAATTGTTAACTTTTGAAAATTACGTTATTAATATACTTTCTTATTTGTCAATGGAATGTCTTGTTTTCAATTACATGATAAAAAATAATTGTTTACAATTTTCATAACTAGTAAATTTAGTTTCATTGCGGAATTGGGCATATTATGTTTTATGTTGCTTAAATGTTAACTTTAGAAAATTACATTCCAGATAGCTTTACTTATTTTTTAGTTAAAGTTCTGTTTACTGTTTACAAGTGCATATAAAAAGAATTGTTTATATGGTGTCTATATATCATACATTAATATTCTTAGTTTAATAAATAGAATTATAATCAAAATTACAGTAAATCCGCAAATTACTGGCGGGCTTTTACTGAAGGCTTCTAGGCCCTCGGTAAGTTCAGTTTTCCGAAGGCTTTAACAAGGGCTTGTAGAGTAGTAAAATACTGAAGGCTTTAGATCGTCAGTAAGTGAAGTCTTATTTATAGAAGGTCTTTGCCCCTCGGTAAGTGGTTCGATTATATGAAATAACAAATTGGGTTTTCGCTCCCCCATTTCGCAAAAACACTTCTTCCCCAAAACAGCAGAAGTTATCCACCATCTCTACAATTGCCCCCTACCCTAACTCCATTCGTTAACCCCATTCGTGAACCGGCGTTGTTCCCTAATCCTCCATTGCAATCGTCGTTCCCCAATCTCTAGTGTACCATTTTTATGCAAACCCTCATTCCCTAATCCTCCATTGTGGTCGCTCTTCAGTCGCAGGTGTCCATTGTAGTCGCATTGCGGGCTCCTGAGGAATCTGGTGGTTGACGTCAGCTATTGTGGCAAGACTGTTGGATGTGGTTGCCTGTCGAGGGGGTTGTCGCCATTATCGTGAGGTAGGGCGGCCGTTGTTGTGTGACGAGAGCTTCCATTATCGCTGCGTGACCCCGCGGCTGCTGCTACGTGAGGAGGTGTTCCATCATCGCTAGGGAGGCTATTGGAGGGGGTTGTCGTGGAGGTAAGTTGTAAATTGTGATTGTTGCAAGTTGTTTATTCTATGTTTTGATACGGTCTCTTTAATCCAATGTGTGTTTGATTTTGTTGAGTTGATGTTGATATGATATAGTTATAGGGCTGAGAGATTTTGCTTGAGAAGCAAGTGATTTTGCTTAACTAGCACAAGATTGAATTAAGGCATGAAAACAGAACTAGCACAACGATTTAATTGGATGAAAAGGCTAAAAATGAATATTTTCAGCCAAAAAAGGAAAATCCCTTTTCCAAGATGGTCTTCACCCTATTATATATGTTTGTCTTTTGAGGGAATGAGTTTGATGTGATTTCCTTCACAATAGGAGCAATATAATACTTAAGGGCATTCACATTAATTTTCTGCATGCCTTCATCCATAAAGGTCACTCTCAAGAAACAATCTGAAACTTGTCTAGATTTTCTGAGAACCCTGTTTATTAAGTTCAACTTCAGGTGGTATACAATACGCTTTTGTAACCATGGCTGTCCAACTTAGAGACTACCAAGTTGGTCAAACAAATACAATTAGAGAGAAAACTAGTGAGAGCAATGAAAATGAAGTGAAAAAGAGCTTATACTTTGTTCTATGGCATCTCACTTTGTATGCTTAACTGAATGGATGTTTAAATTGTCCTAATAACTATGAACTGAAACTATCCTAACAAGTTTAGAACAGTTATACCTACCTAATAAAAAAACTGACACTACAAAAAGTAAGTAAAAGTCAAAATATGATAAAGTATAACCTAAAAGTAATAAGTTGAATAGGCAAAATGTGGGAAGAATGAAATTTGTATTGAAGTAAACTTTCAAAATGTAAAATAACCATGTAGACAACTTTTAAAATATCAAAGAAACATAAAAATGAAGCCACACTTAGAAAATTAGAACAAAAGCAAAATTTGACTTATTGAACACCTAAAGTTGCACTAGAATGGTCAAAATTTCCAAACTGCACTAAACTAGCCTAAGAATGTTTATTTTACACATCCTAACAAGTTTGAAGTTGTTAAATGAAGCTAAGAAACATGTCAAATTGGATCAATTACCTAAAAGTGTTGTCTGGTTCATCTTTGCCACAAAAATGACTCACAATTTGGTGGTTTAAGACACGAAATGTCACAGCAGTGGCTGTAGCTCAAAAGTAATCACTCCAACAACTTGATTTAGTGATTTTAAACTTGTACAAACTTTGAATTGGCTCAAATCCAAACATTTACTCAAAAACACCTTGTCACTTCCCAATTTTGACTCAAAATTGATGGTTTCGTGTACTATTCTGCACTTAGACCATTATATCACCAAATGAACTCTCCTAGCAACTTTTAAACATCCTTTTAGACTTGCTAAAACTGTCACACAACATAGAAAAGCTAGCATTCGAAATTTGAGTTTGCTATGGCCAAAAACTCATAAAAATCACTCCATCACAACACCAAAACTGAGTTTAAAGGATTCAATGGACTAGGCAATGTTAAAAGTGACTCTAGAATGTCTATGTACACAAGACCAAGTTGGAAAGCAGCAACTTTAAATTGTAGCAAGTTTACTAAAGAGGTGAGTATTGAATATTTTTTTATAAATTTCACAGTTTGAGCAATTTGACCATGTATGACTTGTCTGTTTTGCTTATTAAATCCTTCTTGGGAATTAAATTATGCAAATTGAGCATGTAATATTCATGTATATTGTATTTTAGTTTGGTGCTGATTGATCTGTCTAAAGCCTACTTACATACTTTTCTATCTTTTTTCTATGAGAAGAAGAAAATTGTTTGACATCACAAGTATTAAGTTAAGTAGTCATTTAAAATCCTATGGTACTACACACATTCTCAATGAAATGAGAAGGGTGAAAATACTATAAACATTTAGATTCTACAAAATATGTGGAAGTGCTCTATAAAAGAGAACTTCAGTAATAATAAGTTGTCTCCCCAACTTTAATACACAGCCCCTTAGGATGTTTAAGGCATTTCAATACTGAGGACTTCTCTTTACATTTACTTATTGTATGCTTATATGACAGTAGTGTGTTGCGTTACTTTGGCAAGTGTACCAAATCGTGCAAGTAGTAAAACCGGTAAGACCGGATATCGTTTCCCAAGAGACTCGGTTACTACTTTACTATCGTATAATTAACTAACTAATTTAAGCTAAAGAATGATTTCCTTTAATGTGTATTTGTGCAATGGAATTAGACATAATGCATAAATGGTAAAATGACCTTCTTGTGGTTAAAACACTAGAAAATGGAATGATTTAAGATGATATGGAATGGATATGTTGGAGAATGATTTCAACTAATACAATCCTATGCAAATGCACTAAACCACTCTTTTTATTAACTTGCTCTTGTCAACTAGCTAAGTTACTTAAACCCAATCCCTTGGTGAGAAAGCCTAGGTTCACTTGTTAAATCATAATCCCTTGGCAACCTAACAAGTTCACCCGCATTAAGAAAAGATGTTTAAGACAACCAAAAGTCCTAGCTCTATCCCTAGACACTATTTCTTTTAGGTGTTTAGTCCATTTCAAGGTTCACAAAACATTTCCCAATATTAAGCAAACCCTAACATCATGCCATGGGTGATCAAATCATAACAAGCTTTAAGCAAAGAAATAAACACTAGCAAGTAATGAAAGAAGCATATTTTCATTTAAAACAAGTGCATTTACAAATGGGTTGTAAAGTTTACATCATTCCCCAACAAAAAGAACTTAGCTCTCCATAGTCATGGAGAGCTTGAGCTTACAATGGAAGAAAATGGGGTAGATGGAGACCCAAGGAGGAAGCAAGGAGAGCTCCCACAGTCCAAAACCAGCTCCAAGAGGTCCAAAATCGCGTTTCTGAGCTTCAGCCGCCAAGAAGATACCACCCTCGTAAACTGTGTGCCTTTTATAGGGCTAGGGTGCCAAGTCAGCAAAAAGTCGCACCCAACGCCCTCTAGGGGTGCCCAAGCGTGGAGTTTTGGCAGAAACTGCGAGTTGAAGGGCGCCCAGCGCCCTCTGGGGCGCCCAGGCGTCACTTTTGCAGATTAACTTCTTCAAAAACTTCCTTTTTCAGCTTTTCCTTGATTCTCCACTCTTGATAGTTTGACTGTCCTTCCAAAGCACACAAAATTCCTACAAAATTTGAGGAATTACTGATGAAAACTAATGTGTGTAACCTAAGCTGAGTTTATGCATAAAGTTAGATTAGAGAGAGGATTAAGCGTGTTTCAAGCTTCAAGAGAGTTGATTTGGTAAGAAAATTGCACCATAGATAATGGTAAGAATTACCGTTATCATAGTGTTCAAATTTCCTTCCATGTTCGACTTAAGTAGTAATAGGTTTATTACTTATGTCACATGGAGTGTTGTTGTTTTGGCTAAGTTTGCCTTTGTTTGGCTTGTCACAGAACATGGCCCATTTTCCCAACCATCGTGGATGGATGTACGACTGATGTTATAGCAGAAGGAAAGGTTTGAAGGAATCTTTTGTCATCGGAGTTGAAGAGTTTGTGGAGACGGCTCGACGATATAAATATTATGCTCTTGGTGGAGGGATTCGTTGTCCATGCATCAAGTGTGAATGTACAAGGATTTTGAAAGATGAAGACGTCAAAGTTCACCTATACCAAAAAGGGTTCATGCCTATTACACGGTTTGGACATTTCATGGTGAAGAAATTCCTATGACCTCCAATGCAGCTGAAAATCGGCTTGCATCAGGTTCGATACATACATCTGAGATAGATCAATTTGCCTATATGCAAGAGATGGTCGACAATGCTCTTCGACGACATGATGAACAAGAAGCAAACGATAGTCATGATGAAGAGTCTCCAAATGAAACCACTCAGAGGTTTTACAAATTACTCACAGAGGCATATCTACCTGTATTTGAAGGTTCATCTGAGTCAAAATTGTCAGTGTCCATTAGACTGTTGGCTGGTAAATCTAATTGGAACATTCCCAATCAAGCAGTGAATTTCTATACAAAATTGATTTTAGATTTGAAACCACCAAACAATTCTATTCCAAAGATTTGTTATCAAGCCAAAAGATGAGTTTCAAAGTTGGGATTGGAAGCAAAGAAGATTGATTGTTGTGTTAATGGATGTATGTTATTCTATGACAATGACAGTGACAAAAACGATGCATTGTTGGTTGAATGCAAGTTTTGTGGCTCTCTTAATCATGGGCTACATTTCTATTCCAATTGTCATTCTGGAAATGGAATCTTTAGTCAATGCCTTAGTTAATCCATCAGCCAAATTAAACTTTGTTCGTAGGAAATCTACTGTAATAATTCCATCTTTGATGAGTCCTTGGACATAACTATGTCTTGATTTGCCATTGTATACTTGACTATAAGCCTTTGCCAATGTTGCAACATTGTCACAATGTATTGCTATTGGTGATATTGGTTTTGGTAACAATGGTATTTCGAACATGAGATTCCTCCACCATTCGGCTTCCTTTCTTACCGAGGCTAGAGCTATAAACTCTGAAGCCATATAGGAATCTGTAATGCAAGTTTGTTTCTTGGACGACCAAGAAATTGCTCCTCCCCCAAGGAGGAAAATCCAACCACTAGTTGAAGAGTGATCTTCTACAATTGTAATCCAACTTACATTAGAATATCCTTCCAAAAATGAAGGATAACCACTATATGTTAATCCATAATTAATAGTTTTCTTTAAATACTTAAGTACTCGATGTACTGCTTGCTAATGTGATAGACTAGGGTTACTAGTATATTTACTCAATTTGCTTACCACAAAAGCAATATCTAACCTTGTACTTGTCATTGCATACATTAAACATCTTATTTCCCTTGCATATTCCAGTTGTGAAACTGTGTTACCACCATTAGGTAATATCTTTAAACTAGGGTCCATAGGGGTTGAAACAAGAGAGCATTCATAATTGTTGAATTTCTTGAGTACTTTCTCAATGTAATGAGATTGAGACAAAATTAATTTCTCATTTTCTCTCTTAATCTTTATACCTAGTATAACATCTGCTTCTCCCATATCCTTCAAAGAGAAATAAGATGATAGAAATGGTCAAATTAACTTGATCTAAATTTGTTCCAAAAATTAGCATATCATCAACATATAAGCATATTATGACACCATTACCGGTGTCATCATTTTTACTATACACACACTAGTCTGAGTTATTTATCTTCAAATCATATTATAACACAACATCATCAAACTTTTAGTGCCATTGCTTTTAGACTATTGGAACAATTCTCAAGAACTTAGGGAAACAAGATGAACAACAATGTAGACTTGATATAATCTTCTAGGCATGAATACACATTTTCCTAAAAGTAATATTTCGTCCCTTATAAGAGTGAAGGGGGGGGGATCACGAAATCTGCTTTTGAGATGCAAAGAAGAAATACAACAATTATACTCACTCTTAGTATTAACGTCAAATAAGAATAAAATTCTCACGAATTGATTTGTGTGTTAAGTGAATGATAGAATGTAGAGAAAAAGTCTTTCTCTGCAATAGAGCACATGATCCCTTTATATAGATGTTGATCATGCATCTTTCAAATCCAAGAGATACCGGATTCTGATTAGTTACATTTCTTGATTGTAACTAGAATTATAGTGTTTCTAAATGTTTACTTTTAGAAGTAAACATTTTATTTATATTTTTTGTAATTTAAAGTTTTTATATTTTTTTTAATTTTATTTGGATTTCCTTTTAAAAATTTATTAATTATTTTTTAAAAATATGTACGTGTATCCATAGATACTTATAGATATTTTAAAACGATTGTATTGTTTAAACAAACAAATAAGATTTTTTGTTGAGGATCCCAACCATCCCTTATTAAAACGTTGTAAGTAGGGATGGACAAAAATAAATTGTACTAAACTAAATTGTTAAAAAAAATTGTGAACTAAAAAGTAGTGTGCTTGAACAAAAGTGAAGTGAAAATTAGTTTAGAAGAACTAAAGTGAACAATTTTTTATTCTAACAAACTACAATAATTAAATTTGTATTGAAAATAGTAAAATTATTTTTTTTACAACCAATGGTCAAATTCGAAAAACTTGATTGAATTTAGCCGAATTTCCATCGGGGTCGACTAGGTTAAATTCGGAAAAACATTTGGATCGACTTAAACAAATTTGGTCAAAGTTCGGTTCTTTTAAATTTAAATGTTTACAATATTTATATTAATTCTAACTTATTTCATATTATATATGATTTTTGAACTTTGATGTGAAATTTAAGTATGTTTTTAATATTTGAACTTTGATGTGAAATTTGAATTGATTTTTGTCTGAAACTCCGATATATTTTGCTTCCCAAACTTTAAAAATAAATTAATATAATGATTTTAACTAAGATACAATATTTTCTTTTAGAAGATTTAGTTCTTGTTATTTTAAAAATTAGTTAAATGGGAATAAGAGATATAATCTTGGTGGGTTTAAAGATTCAAAGAAATATTATTATTAGAGAAAATCATTACTGTATATTGTAGATTTTAAAAAGATTTCGGGGTTGATGATATTTTAAAAAGTAGTTAAGATATAATAAGAGAGGAAATCTTAGTGGTTTTAGAGATAAACTGAGAGATTTTATTAAAACTAAATAGATAGAGATAAAATAGAAGAGATAAAAAGGAGAAGAGTAAAAAGGGGTGGGCATTTTGTTACCCTATAAGGAAAAAACGAAAATTAGAAAGATAAGGGAGAGAAAAGAAGTTTTCTAGGAGAAAATAGAGTCGAGAAAGGGGCATAAAAAATGGGAGGACCATCAATGACGTTGTGAAGCTTTCTTGGTGATCTTGGAAACTAAAATCGTACGAGACTAGGTAAGGGGAGTGACTAGAATTACCTTATGCGTGTAGGGTTGGGCATCTTATGATATTCTTTATTATATGTTGCAGTTTGTTCGGTTGTTGGTGTGCATGGTAAATTTGGAGTGATGATGATGATGGGTGACGTGAAAGTTGATGAAACTGGGAGAGAGAAAAAGAGTTAAGTGCTATGCGGGAAAAAGATTCTCTTTGGTCGTGTGATGCGGGAAGAGGATGGGTTGATAGTGATGACTCTTTTGGCCGTGTGATGCGAAAAATAGGTTCTCTTGGGTTGTGTGATACGAGAAGAGGGTGTCATGTGAATTGTAGTGAATTGGTTATGATGATTAGGTGGTGTGGCAGTGTAGAGGACATAGACCACTAAGTTGTGATGTTATTGTTGTGGTGTTAATGTCGTGATGATAATATGTTTATGATTTGGTTATTCTTGTAGTTAAGATGATTATTGTATATTGTGTGGTATGATAATTCTGGTTGCTCACCCTAAAAGTTGTGGTTGTGGTTTCCACCTACGATGATCGTACTTGTACGAGAGTAGATGGTTTGCAGATAAGATCGAATCTGAATAACGAGAGTTGGGACGTTATGTTCGGGGATTTATTATTTATTTTCTATTATTTTAAAGTATTTCAATTTGGTATTTTTATGTAAAAGTGATATTCTAAGATTTTCAAACGATGTTTATAGTTATGATTTGATTCCACATTTGAATTAAATGTTTTATAGAAAGGTTTTGACAAAGAAAAAATTACACCGTTACATCTAAAAAAAATTGAGGTGTTACATATTGAAAATAATAAATTATTTTTTTACAACCAATGGTCAAATTCGAAAAACTTGATCGAATTTAACCAAATTTCCATTAGGCCGACTAGGTTAAATTTGGAAAAAATTTGGGATTGACTTAATCAAATTTTGTTAAAGTTCGACTCTTCTTAACTTAAATGTTTACAATATTTATATTAATTCTAACTTATTTCATATTATATTTAATTTTTGAACTTTGATGTGAAATTTAAGTATGTTTTTAATATTTGAACTTTGATGCGAAATTTGAATGGGTTTTTTTCTAAAACACTCTTACATTTTGTTCCCTAAACTTTAAAAATGAATTAATATAATCATTTTCACTAAGATACAATATTTTTTTACACATGTTTCATGCTAGCAATTGAATTTTACTTCGTTTAACACATTTCGACTTCAACGTCAATTGAAAAATGTGTTTACACTAATAAAAAATAGGATTATATGACGAGCTATTATGATATGTGAAATTTACCTATCATAATACATTGATCGGTGATAATTTTATAATAAAACTAAAAATATTATGACATATTTTAATAAGAGTAATGATACTTGAACAACAATTTCAGACAACATTTAGACACGGGCTATGTGTCAAAATGTTACTGGTCCACGTGAAAATTGATTTTAAATTCGACTGCTGACGTGGCATGGAGACAAAGGGAGCAGATTTGAAGCTTTGAGAGAGAGGGAGAAGCGAAACGCATTCGAGAACCCAGCCACCATCGCCAGTGATGATTTCGTTCCGATCGGCCACCACTGTCGCCGGACTGCCGCTGCCGGAGACCCGTCGCCCGTCCGCTGTCTTCCCTCCACCCAGAATCGCATTTCCATTTGCTTGACGGGCAGAACCCTAAACCCAAAGTCAAGTGAGTCTTCACTTTTTTCCTCAGCTAGATGATGAATAACTGTTTCTTGCTTTCTCTATTTTTTTTTTTCGAATTTAGTTTGTAGTTTTGGTTTTGTTTCAATGCTTGTGATTTGAGGCTCTGTTGCATGCTTCCGTGGTGATTACTACTTCGATTGTTTTGGTGGCTCTCAGTGTGGATCATTTTGGAATTCAATTTTAATGTTCTAGGTTTCTTAGGATCCGCAAAACGAACAATTAATGTATGATCACAAGCCTAGGTGATTAAAAAATAAGACTTTAGTTAACAATTGAAACTGGACAGAGTAACGTGTATGAATTAAATAAATAAATAAATTAGCTTTACTCTCATCGTGAAGGTTTTATTCAGTCCTTTGATTGCAGCTAATGCCATTTCTCTGTTAGAAAATTTGACAAAAGCATATCTTAGAAAATTGAGAAATGCATCAACACGATAAGTTAGGTGAAAATGGCAACCATGATAATATATTGATGACAAAAGTTGAATACAAGACTATGTGCTAAAAGCAATCATAGCTAAAAATCCAAATAGTCCATCAGGGATTGAGCATGGTCCTCTCTTTGTGTATAGTATCCAAATATTGAGTAATTTTATGATAGAATTGGTCTAGAAATATGAATAAAAAATATTCATGGCAACAGATAGTCTCTTCTCAGTATCAAGGAGATACAAAACAGATCAATAAAGATACAATGATTTTCTTTGCATCCGCAGTCTTCAGATGGTTGAGAAACCAACCACGACTAGTTGCAATGAAGATATCTTCTACATGTCCATAAGGGGAAAATATCTGCACACAATAAGTACACAAAACTCATAAACATAACATGAATATAATATAACCTGCAGATTATAAAGGATATTCCAAATATCATACCATAGAAAAATGCAGCTACCATAATAAATAAATAAAAATTAGCATACCAACCCATTTAAACTAAATTAGGCTGCTAGCCATTTAAATACATAATGAACCTGTTGGTAACCAACAGGTTTTGCTAGCCATTTGCCACATACCAGCATCATTTGAAGTGTCCACATGACAACCAATATTTTTTTTGTATCTTTATCTAGACATGTTCAAATTTAATAGGAGCCACTAGGGCAATATTTTCATCCAGCCAACCTAGGTAGTGTATTTAGATACATTTCTACAAACAAAATACAATTAGCTTATCCTTCAGCTAAATACAAATCCATGGATACAATCATTGGCATGAAAAAATGTAAAACGTCATTTTCAGGATATGCTAAAATATATATGTGGGTGAAAACAATGTGAATGTTGAAACATACTTCTTCAATTTCCTTTTTTGAAGCCTCTTTGTTGAAGCAGCTAACAAAAACTTTATCTGCTCATCATGTGGAGGCACGATTCTCTTGGAACACTCCTGCTTGATCTGCATGTCCAATTTTATATCTATCTCTTCAAATTTTCCATTACTATTAACCTCTTAATCCTTTCTTTTAATCTTTTTAGGAATATAGTGTAAATGATTTTAAGCTATCACTCTTTATCATACATGATTTTATTGTTCCAATTAGCGGGTAAATGATGGTTTCTTGTTTTTTGCTTTTTTGTCAGAAAAGCTCCCGTTGGTTTATAGCTATAATATTATTTCAAATTTTTTTGAGATAATGTGATTTAATTAATCAAGAATTCAATAATCGTTAACAAGTATAAAGTTGTATGGATAAACTTATAAATTTTTGGAGATAATGTGATTTAATTAATCAACAATTCAATAATTGTTAACAAGTATAAAATTGTATGGATAAACTTATTGGGTGGATGGGGTAGTTGAGACAAGTTCAATGATAATATTGAAAAGGTGAAATAGGATATTCACTTTTTTATGCTAAATAGAATGTCACTTTTTTATGCTAAATAGAATATTAGTATCTTGTGAAAAAAGTTATCATATGCATGCATGTCTAAACTGCATTTTATGTTATCATTTTGTAACACAAAATTTAGTATGACTATTATCTAAGTATTCAAGAGGTGTTGCTTAAATAAAATTTATCTTATCTCTTTTCTTTTTCATTTTCACTCAAAGGTGATGTAGTTGTTTCATAATACTTTCAACACTAAACAAGTATAGAAAAAACAATCTTCAATGACTTCTCTTTTAAACCCAAAACATTCGTTCATGCATGGATCTTTTAAGGGGCAACTAAATGTGAATGAAACAAAGAGGGCTCTTTTAGGGCTTATATATAAGGTAGAGTTTGGATTCTCAAGGTTGTTTTGTGTTGTTTTTCGGCTGTGCCTCAAAATACATTAATATATTTATAATGTTTAGCATAGGTCAGCACTAAAAAAATCCAGCAGAGAATCTGAACTCATGTATGTGAGGAAAAAGCTAGGCATAATCTCATCATTCCTCTAGAATTAGTACTGCTCCATTGAGCTGCAGATTGATAAGTGTTCTTCACAAACTTTTGCATGGAAAATTAAGGAAAACGGAAAAATACGTCCTCTCATTATAGCTGTTAATTGGAAAAATACGTCCTCTATGTGACCTTCATCATGGTTTGTTCACTAAGTCAATTGAGTTAATCAATATTTATTACATTATTGAAGGTTGATTTTGTATTTTGGTTGGATTGACAATGATGGATTGCACAAAATATGAAGGTTATAATAATATAAGTAGATTTAATGTTTTGAAAATTGATATCTTTGATTGAAAAGAGTTTCTGGATGGTTTTTTGGTTTGATAATGATTTGTAGTTGCGATTGCGAGCATGGAACGACACAAAACCTATAGTCGACATTAATGGTATATTATGAGAAATACGATGGAAACACAATGCCCACTTATACAACTGTAAGTTGCAAAAATTTTCATCTTGTTGACCTTTCATATAAATGTTAAATTTTATTAAAATGTTGTGCAATTTTGTTTTTGCAAGATGAATTGCAACAGTTTAGGGAGTAATATGTTTGTAATGGAGTTTGGATGTCGCCAATGTGCGAAGGAATCAAGTGTTGCAAGATTTAGACATTTTGTAGATATTTTGGACAATAGTGATTTTTGCAAAGATTGTTTCTAGAAATATGTCAGGATTTATGAAATGTTGTTTGTAGAAAGAAATATGAAAATTATGTTCTTTTCATGGGAAACTGATAGGTCTCTTATAATTTATAAGAGGAGAACTAGAAATTAGGTTCTGAATTAGGATTGAAATGTTCTAGCTGTTATACTAGTTGGTTTCTATCAGCTTCCTCACAACAGTTGCTTAAGAGTAGAATACTATGATGTTAATGTATTTGCTTAAGGGTAAAAAGCTAAATCTAATATTTCTTACTTTTATTTATTTTAATGTATTTTCTGCACTGGTGGTGAACGTTCAGTGTGCTTTTGAATTTTATATTTATTGATTGATAGCTATGAGCTATCTGTTATCATTGTTGATTCCAATTTTGTTGATGTTGTGTTATTTTAATCTTCTTACTCTTCGTATTTTTTTTTGTCTTTCAATTGATGATTTATTATATGCTATGTTATTATATAAACTTGCAAGTGAGTTAAGATTCAAACTTTGATTTTAAATAATGTGTTTGGATAGGAAATTTTAAGAAGGGAATGCCAGATTTAAAGTGGCAATTAAGTTTTTTAAAGTGGTAAATATGGTTATTTTACCACGTATTTGTTAAAAAATTGGTTCCAAATTACTTCTAAGTGGAAAAAATGATTACAAATAAATTAGGCACTCAAAATTGAATGTGATGTTCATAGTTGACCTTTCTGTGCAAAAACCTCACCTGAAGTACCCACTTATTTAGCCTTTGGTACCACTAATTTTACTGCACCATGAGTTTGAATAAATATGGATCTTTTGCCACGTGTTTGTTCAGAAATTGTATGAAAATTGGTTCCAAATTACTTCTAAGTGGAAAAAATGATGATAATCAAATTAGGCTCTCCTAAATGACTATGATGTTCACAATTGACTTTTCTATACAAAAACCTCACCTGAAGTACCCACTTATTTAGCCAGTGGTACCACTAGTTTTACTGCAGCATGGGTTTGAATAAATATGTATGTTTTGCCACGTGTTTGTTCAGAAATTGTATGAAAAAATGTTCCAAATTACTTCTAATTGGAAATAATGATGAAAATACAAATTAGGCACTCCTAAATGACTATCATGTTCACAATTGACCTTTCTGTACAAAAATCTCACCTGAAGTACCCACTTATTTAGCCTGTGGTACCACTTGTTTTACTACACCATGGGTTTGAATAAATATGGATCTTTTGCCATGTGTTTGTTCATAAATTGTATGAAAATAGGTTCTAAATTACTTGTAATTGGAAAAATGATGAAAATACAAATTAGGCACTCCTAAATGACTATCATGTTCACAATTGACCTCTATGTACAAAAACCTCACCTTAAGTACTCACTTATTTAGCCTGTGGTACCACTAGTTTTACGGTACCATGAGTTTGAATAAATATGGATGTTTTGCCATGTGTTTGTTCAGAAATTGTATGAAAAAATTTTCCAAATTACTTTTAATTGGAAAAAAATGATGAAAATACAAATTAGGCACTCCTAAATGACTATCATGTTCACAGTTGACCTTTCTGTATAAAAACCTCACCTTAAGTACCTACTTATTTAGCATGTGGTACCACTAGTTTTACTACACCATGGATTTGAATAAATATGGATGTTTTGCCACGTGTTTGTTCAGAAATTGTATGAAAATTTGTTCCAAATTACTTCTAATTGGAAAAAATGATGAAAATACAAATTAGGCACTCCTAAATGACTATCATGTTCACAGTTGACTTTTCTGTACAAAAACCTCACCTGAAGTACCCACTTATTTAGTCTGTGGTACCACTTGTTTTACTGCACCACGGGTTTGAATAAATATGGATCTTTTGCCACGTGTTTGTTCATAAATTGTATGAAAATTGGTTCCAAATTTTTGTTGACCTTTTAAATAAATTAAACTTACAACACTAATAGAAATTAATTATGTAGTTTAAATTAATTAAATATTTAATTATTACGTTCTTAATTTCTTTTATTCTTTTAAAGTAATAAAAAATAATTTCTTCCAAGTAATAACAAATTTTTTTTTACACTAACAATGGAGCATAATGATGAAAACAGACGTCCTAAGTCTAAAATTTGTCTTCAAAATATGAAATATAAGTTGTATATTTTTAGTGAGACTTCAGTTGAAATAAGTGGTTACTTATATTATCAGTTTTGCACACAATTTTATTATCTTGTTTTAATTCTTTTAGTTAGCAAAGTTAAAGGAATTAAAACCTATCACACACATGCAGAGAAGAACCGTTTTAAATGAATTAAAACAACTTACACGTGCAACGATAATCACACAGTAAATAAACTTCCATCATGACCAAACATGTATCAAGGGAAACCCCTAGGAATCAAGCAGAGACCACCTTTTCTCCAATTCTCATTCTCGCATTTAATTACCAAGGACTGCCATAATTCTTTTACCCCTTAACCTTCCATTTAACTTTCCATCTAAATATAAACTCAACCCAAGCAAATTCTACAAACAGTTCAAAGAATGTTTTTGACTTGATTTCCCCTTCAAAATTTCCTTCCCCTGTTACTTTAAATTACTACACTTGATTAAATGAGTTGAATGTTTCTTTAAGTACAACATAAGAGAGGAAGGAAGAGACCAATGTACACTGTTACAACAAAATCTTCGTAAATCATTTTTCTATACCTAAAAAGTCTTCTTTAAAAGTTAACATGATGCACCTTATCTTCCTTATACCTAGAGGCTAAAAAATCACATCAATGAAAATGGTTAATAATTTAAAGATATAAATAGGACATTATTAGAAACAAAATATTTAAATATCTTTATAATAATTATGTTGTGTATTCCATCCACTAAGGCATGGATGACTTTAAGAAAATAAAATTCTTCACTCTAATCACAAGACTCACATGCTTTCTAGACATTAAACAAAACCCCAATAGGAAGCCCAAAAACAAACCAAACAATTTCAAATGAACCCATGTTGTTAAAAGAGTTCAAGATATCATAAGTAAATCATCGTAGGCACAATGGCATGGATTTAAATATACCTGGAGAGGAGTTCCAATCAAAAGCACACGGTGTTTGTTGGAAAATTGCATCAATGAAGAAAAACTCAGTCACTAAGGTGGCATTGCTGTTTCAAACTCTCCAACTCTAAACATCATCTTCTGCTAGGGTTTCATACTTCGTATTTTCACCTCACATTTTCCACCGATTAAAACACATTTTCTCCCTTCTTTCCTCATTTCTAAGGTTCAATATCGTTTTTCAACCGATTAATCGGTTCACCTAGGGTTTCCTTCCCTTTCTATTGCTGCAGTTTGTGGCAAGAGTGTTACGAAGCCTCCATCGAGTGAATCAGTTTCTCCGAAGGCAAAAAGTAGCCTGCTTCCTCTGATGAGAGCTTCCGGGTCACGAGCCAATCAAAGAGGATGGACAAAACCCGTGACTTAATCCTTGGAGGTTCTCGTAAAAGGCCGAAACCGACAAAATTGGTGCTAAAGCATAAAAGGAGTAAGGTTCCCACTCTCGACTCTGTTGCCTTAACTTTAGATTCCGCTTCTCTAGCTTCTTGCTGAGTCAATAACCTTTTGATAGTGTTTGATTATTTTATTTGATGTGAAGTTTGCAGCTTGTTCAAAGTACAACTATCCTCGATGTGCAGGGAGTGGTAAGAGAAATAGTTAATCATATGCGCCAAGAATGAAGTCATAATTTCTTAAAAATAATTGGCATTTCAACATAGCGTAGCTTAAATGAGAAAATGTTAAAAGCCGAGAGATGATATTTTATGGGATTGAAAATGAATCCTGATATGAATAGCAGAGAAAAAAATTGGAAAATTTGAAAAGTTGCTAAAACTGCAATATTGAATCAATGTCACAGGGGCTTAAAAGCTTCATAAAACATGCTAGGGAACTCGTTACTCGTCTTCAGAAGATTGATGGTGATAACTATCCTGAAGTATTTCTTACTTTTTCTATTTTGGCTAAAATTTTATTGTGAATAAATATCATGGATTACTAAGTAATATTACGCACATGGTTTCTTCCTTGCAAACCGCATGTTTATCATCAATGCAGGTTCTGGATTCAGAATGTGTAACACCGTAAAATCATTCCTTGATCCTAAGGCCACGGCAAAACATATAAACAGTACCCTAAATCTGCTTGTTTGGTTAGAAAAATATAATAATGTCCCTCAAACATAAATTTCCATGTTCTTGGCAACAAGTTTGACACCAAATTGCTAGAAATAATTGATGCAAGGTGAGTCCATGACATGAATAGGTGGAATATTACAGCATTTGGTTTACCTTGTTTCACATGTACTATTTATCTCTTTGATTGATTCCTCTGCCTTCATTGTCCACCTTTCTATAGAACTGACGAAAGGTTATTGAAAAGGAAAATCTTCTTACATGTAGATCTATGTTTGCGTCGGTGTGCCTCTGCTGCATCCAATGATAACAAGTCTTACGACCTGTTCTCTATGGCCAATCATGATTCTGAATTGGATCAGTTCAGAGACTATAAAGGTACTAGTTTATTATTATTTGCTTGGAGTTTTAAGCAGAAATTAGCAAAACCATTTTATAATCTTTGTTCATACTCTTATCCTTTTATCTGAGATAGGATTCATTTCTTGAACTGTTCCCCCCATTTAGGAAATAACTATTGTCTCTTGCTTTATTTTTTCTATTAAGTTGCGGATATTGATAGGCCTCCATTATTGAGGCATATGACATTTGGAAAGGGGCAGGAAATAGAAGGTTAACGCAATCTGACATGATGAAGAGGACACGATAGTAAATAAATGGATTATTTATGTTAAAACCTGGAGCATAACTGAATGCCGAGATGACAAGGAATAATGTGAGGTGGAAAATCTGTTGAGGAGAATGAGAATTTGAAAGGGAATAATATATTGCGTAGTGGACATGAATTGAGAGGAAAAAGGGGGATGGGCCATATCTAGAGGTTCTGTGCATGTACATTAGTCTAGATTAATCTTCTATATTTTAACAGTTTCTTTTCTTGAATCATAAGAAGCTATTCTTCATTGTTTTGTAGTTTAGTTTCTATCAGTAAGAAATATCATTTGCCTTATTATTGAGCTTTGCAAACTTAGTATAAGGATTTAACATTTAAGATCTCATCTCATCAAACCCTTCATTAATTTCTTTTTGTCTTCATATGGTAGGAAATTATTCCTTTAATTCAAAAGAAAATTGAGCATCAGAGTTGGGGTTGCTAGTTTTTTAGCTTTGAAGAAAAAGCTGCAGTTCTAAATGCAGCATTGACTGTAAAAGATATACTTCTAAAATCAGGGATTAAAGATAAACTTGATGACTCAGATCAAAAAACCCTTGGATGGAAATTCAATTTCTGGGAAATGAAGGTATTTAAACTTGAATAGATATTCTGGGACGACCAAATAATGTGCATTGCTTCAGCACATGCTGCAGGGTCTTATCTTGTTTTCAGTATCTGATTTTATTTATAACATCTCTTTATATTTTTCAGGGAGTTCCTCTTAGAATTGAAATTGGTCCTCGTGATGTGGCTAGTGGAAGTGTGGTAATATCAAGGAGAGATATCCCTGGGAAGCAAAGAAAAGTGCTTGGAATCTCTATGGAACCTTCGAATTTGGAGTCTTATGTTAAAGACAAGTTAGATGGGCTACAGTCGTCCCTTTTGGAAAGAGCAATTGCATTGCGAGACAGGTTCTTTCCTTCAATTCTACTTTGGCTTGTGACTCCTATACATAACTTTTCTAACATACTTTTGAGTTCTTCAAAATAGACACTTTAATTTTTAATTTTAGTAGCAGTAGTCATTTATTTCCTGAATATAAGAACAGTAACGGTAGTATAACTGCTTAATATTGGACTCTGTCAAAACAGTTTGGTACTTTGCCCGCACAATTTCTTTGGAGAAAATTTTGTGCATTGATTGACTTCAATAACAAATACGTGGTTTGAGTCTGGTAGGGTTCCGTTCTAAGTTCAAATCTGACCTGTATATGGATATTTGCACCGTGAATTACTGGACTGACCAAACCAAGTCCCTGACTAGAACTTCATTAAAAACTGTCTCTAATGCTTTGGTGGTGACAAAAACTATTGCTACCAATTGGAATGAGGGTTTCCTGTAGTAAGGTTTTATTAAAATGTGATTAAACACAATGCTTTCTTGCTTTTTCCTAAGTTCTTAAGCTTCACTTTTTATTTTACATGTTATGCTCATTCAATTGCAAATATGTTCCGGGCTTTACTGGTAGGCAGGCAAATTGACATGCACAGTTTCTTTCTCGCAGTAATATCGTCCAAACATAGAGATGGAGGCTGAGTTAATGCAAGCAAGTATCACAGTCTAATTGAAAGCCAAGGGTACTTAACAAACACAGGACCATATTTGATACTAAGCATCGCGATGACAAGTCAGTATATAAAGTAGTCTGAGGTACTCGCACAAGAAGGAACTGGCATGAATATTAAGGTACGTGAGAAGAATAATTTCTTGTAGGTTGTTTTATACCAAGTTGGATGATTATTGACTTAATAAGTACTTGGACAGTGACTGGTGTGCAAACATTGATAACCGAAAGGGTAGAACAAACTATGTTTTCTTCGTAAGAAACAAAACATTCACCTAGTTTTCAAAGAAACCACCTATTATGGCGTTGTCAACCTCCCGAGTCGAGTACGTTATAACAGTATAGTAGACAAGTGCACTCCACTTAGCGAAACAAGCAAAAACGCTGAGCGGATGATGATAATATACACATGCTAAATGATATAGCCACATTTTACTGATATTAAGTATTAGCCTTAGATGTTATGCTAAGGATAAAGGTACTTAAGATCATTTTTATACTTAATTATTAATTATTTAATTTAAAATTTTTTAAGAGATAAAATTATTTATTAATTATTTAATGTAAAAGATATATATTATTTAAAATATTTTAAAAGATAAAATGGTTTCTTAATTATTTAATTAAAAGATTTATTTCATTTTAAATAGTTTTTAAGAGATAGATTAGTTTATTAATAATTTGATTAAAATAATTCTATCATTTAAAAGATTTTCTAGGAGATGTGAATGTTTATTAATTATTTAGTTTTGTGTTTTGTAATTAGATTATCATATATTATGTAAAAATAATTAAGCTTGTCGTCTCTCTATATTTATGTATATGTATGTATTTTCTATCTTTATATTTTTATTATTTGTTAGGATTTGATTGAAATGTAATGATTAATAAAATAATAATCCAAATTATATGAATATCAAACGTAATAATTGATGGTTCCTATTCAATCCTAAAACATAAATAGTAATAATTAATGACAAAAATCAGATAAATGGAATATTTCAAATTGAATTTCAAAAATTGAATTATCTTTAATTGTTCTCTTTAACTCTTCCCTTGTGTGATGATCATTATAAGATGTATATTTACAGTACATTTACAAGAAATAATTAATGTCGTCTAGATTAAATAAAATGATATTTATCATGAGATTTTAAAATAAATCATCTTTAATGGTAAAAATTACTTTTTAAGTTTCCTTTGTCATTATCATCTTTAATGGTAAGAATTAAAGATTGAATTATTTTTAATGGTAAAGATTACCTTTCTAATTTTAGCCTTCTCATTATCATCTTTATAATTAATCTATTTTAACCGTAGATTTACAAATAACAATTAATGTCATCAAGATTACAAACTGAATATTTAAAATTAGATTTCCAAAATTAAATTATCTCTAATAGTAAAGATTTTCCTCTTCACTTAAATTAATGGTGTAACAGATTCACAAGTAATAGTAAATGAAAGGTGTAATATTTAAAATATCTTTACGAATTAGATTTTAAAGATTAAAATATCTTTAACCCGTAATATTTCCCTTGTCATTAAATACATATTTACAAGTAATCAATTTTAATGTAGATTTAGAAATAATAATTAATGGTATCAAGATTAAGTAAACTGAATATTTAGAATTAAATTTTCAAAGTTAAATATCTTTTGTAAAAATTATTTCTCTTTTAACACTTACCTTAATTAAATTATATATCATCTTTATAAATAGTGTTAAGATCATATGACAAATTACTCATTTCTTAAAATTTTCTTCCACTGTCGAAAGGATTCTCTGCTTTCAACATTTTTTTTCTTTGTTAATTTCTTAATCACATTTGGTTGTGAAACATGTCTGAAAATACACACACAATGGTAATAAGAGGAATGACCATTGATTCCAATTACTTAGTAGATGTTGATGAAAATGGAATGATATATGGAATGACACAACATCATGGACTGCAGCATCAATCTAGTCACTCTCACAATTTCATTCGGAGCAATTATTTGGATTTGGTTTGGTATCCATATCTTCCAATCTCATATGTACAAGGTAAAATGTCTCCTTTCTTTCTCTACTTCTTCTGTTTTGCTTTTTGTTTTTATAAAGTATTCATGTATACCAGCATTATTCTACAAGTTTTGGTTGAAGGGTCCTGTAATTTTATGTTATTTTCTTTAAATTCTTGATTTGGTCTTTTAACTGGTGATCATTTTTTACAGCTCCACCTCCCAGTACTAATGTAAGCTCATTAGAAGAGAATACAAGAATGGGTCTCCGAAGAAGAAGACATCACCATAGATTTCTCCGACGGCAATACCGTACGCAAGAGATCAGAGGTCACTCGAATTTTCATTCCTACGTAACTGCTTCACCATATGGAGTTCCAGAAACAACAAATCATTCAAGAAGTTCTTCAATGCCCATACAAAATGCACCTAATAGAGACAACATGCATAATCTACATCCTCCCGCGTTTCGTGTAATATGTTATTCTTTTAACTTTTAAAAATTCATAGTCCTTAAAAGGCTACTTTCTTTATCACATATTATTTTATTTTCTTGTGCAGGAATTTCCTTCGTATATGCGCATGGACGCTAATGACATGTCATACGAGACACTTTATAATATGCAGGAATTTCCTTTATTAGGTGACCCTCATAGTGATATGCGTTTGGATATTGATGGCATGTCATATGAGGCAAGTATACTATATTTGTATAGTCTGATGTTTTTTTTCTATGAATACTAATAGTGATTATGAAAATCTTTAAATTGCTAACGGTTTGAAATTGGACAACAGGAGCTTCTTGAGTTAAGTGAATGGATCAATGATAACTCGGAAAAGGGTTTGTCAGACGACATTATTGCAAGACATATGCAGACAAAAAGTTATTTACTACCTGAGAACTTGGAGGATCAAGAAACTGATATTTGCATAATATGTCAGGTATGAAATATAGCAACACTTATATTTTATATTTTATAAAGTACTAGTTTATATGTACTAGATTGAGGTTATTCATTAAATTTTAGTATATTAAAAATATTTTTTACTCTTTCATGTATTAATTGGAATGTTTGTGCATGATTTCACAGGATGAATATAAAAATAAAGAGGAGATTGGAATTCTTCAATGCGGACATGAATATCATGCAGAGTGTGTAAAGAGATGGTTGCATGAGAAAAATGTTTGTCCAATGTGCAAATCAAAAGGATTGACTATTGAATAGATATGAAAAATTAAAACTACATAATTCCTTATTTTAGTGAGTTCATAATTTTTTTTTCTATTTTCGTTGTAAGATTGAAAAACTCATTGATTACTATTTTTGTGAACAATTACATTTATCATGTTATACCGTTGTTTAAATGTTAACCTTTAAAACTTACATTCTTAATGTTTTTTCTTATTTTTCATTAATGTCTTATTTCCAAGTGCATAATATACAGAACCGGTTTATTTCTTGACTAGTTTTTGCTTTTCTTGTTGTGTCAATATATCATACATTAAATGGTATTAATGTGATTGCGTATAATAAATAAAATTATAACCAAATTCTTTGACAAGAAACAAAAAGTCATTATTAATCATTTTCATCAAGAAACTACTTTTTTTAAATCTTATAAAAGTCTATTAATTTTTTCTTTTAATAATTGGAATTAGAATTATATGGGACGTATGAAACTGCAAATATTTGGCTTTCGACAGTGGTAATAATAAATTGTAACATAATATTTCATTAACAATATTAGTTTAAACAAACAATTATTTAAAAATAAATCTTTTTAAAATTATACTGATTGAAATATACAGATCAAGATTACAAACTGAATATTTAAAATTAGATTTCCAAAATTAAATTATCTCTAATAGTAAAGATTTTCCTCTAAAGGGTATTATTATCTTGTTTTAATTGCTATTCAATATGTTAATTAGATATATACATCCAAATAAAATGAAAAGTTTTATAATACAAACTAGACCACCCTCGGAATTTTCAATTTTTTTAATAATTGTTTTTTTTTATATAAAAATAATAAGGCAGTGAAATTATTATATAATGAAATATAATGAAAATTAAGTTATATTGTTATAATAATTATTATTAAAATAATTAATAATAAATTTAAGTGACGTGATAATAATAATTTCAATTTTGAATAGAATAACTGAAATTGATATCACAATTTATATCATAATTTAATAAAATTTCTTGGATTTTGAAATTAAGTTATATTGTTATAAATGTTAAATCTAGGTGATATATTGAAAGTAGGGGTGGGCAAATGAAACTATTTGTACTGTTAAAAACTGTACTGAACTAAAAACTAATTTATTTGAACTGAACTGTAAAATAGTTTAGACAAACTGAATTGAACTGTTTATTGTTTTATTGAACTGAATTGTACTATACTAAATTGTACTAAACTATAATATAAACTGAACTGAAGTACTAACTGAATTGTAAATTGTACTAAACAATTCTTAGATTTTTGTATATTAGTTTTACATTTGTATATATTAGTTTTTTTTTGGATTTCTACATGGACGTTCGAAATTTTTGTATGAGTGGAAAATGATTAATCTTATATTTGAATGTCCTAAAATAATTTTTCGTGCAAGTCTAATTATAGATATGAATATGATAAAAAAAATTGGATTATCAATATATTATTAAATTCTTTAAAGTTTTTATTTAATTTTGTGAATTATATATATATATATATATATATATATATATATATATATTAGAAAGTGTTTGTTTTTTCTAATACTCTTCTTCGATAAAATCAAATATAAGTATGACAATTTATAATGATCATTTAACATTTACAATAGAAAGAAGGTGTAATAATTGAAGCCATGAAAAGTTATACATGGTAATGAAAGCTCATAATAACAGCAAAAAGACGCCCAGGTTAAAATGTAGAAAGACAGTACAGTTAACTGAACCAAAAATTTATTAAGTTCAGTTTTTAAAAACTGAATCATAAAACAGTATATTTAAGTTATAGTAAAATGGTTCAGTTCTTTTTAGTATAACATAGTACAATTAATTGTAATACAGTACAATTCAATATTTTTTGCCCAACCCTAACTGAAAGGGAAAGTTTTATAAAACAAACTAGTCTATGCACGGGTTTTCTATTTTTTTTTTAATAATTATTTTCAATTTATATATGAAATTGATAAAATAGTAAAAGATTTATTTTAAAAGATAAAATGGTTTCTTAATTATTTAACTTAAAAGATTTATTTCATTTAAAAGATTTTTTAAGAGATAGATTAGTTTATTAATAATTTGATTAAAATAATTATATTATTTAAAAGATTTTCTAGGAAATAAAAATGTTTATTAATTATTTGGTTGTGTTGATTTTCTAATTAGATTATCATGTATATATGTAAAAATAATTAAACTTATCTTTTATATATATATATATATATATACACACGTGGATATCTTGTGACTTTATAATTTTATGGTTTGTTACGATTTGATTGAAATGTAATAATTAATAAAACAATAATTCAAATTATATGAATATCAAAGATAATATTGGACGGTTCCTCTTCGATTCTAAAATATAAATCGTAATTATTAATGACAGAGATAAATGTGAAATATTTATAACTGAATTTCAAAAATTGAATTATCTTTAATAGTTCTCTTTAATTCTTTCCTTGCCCTTGTTATAAACAATCTATTTAATAATTAATGTCGTCAAGATTAAATAAAGTGATATTTATCATTAGATTTTAAAATTTAAATTATCTTTAATAGTAAAGATCACTTTTTTAAGTTGCATGTGTTATTATCATCTTTATAACTTATCATCTTTATAACTGATTTCTTTTTACAATAAATTTAAAAATGATAATTACGTCATTAAGATCACAAGAACGAAATATTCACTAATGGAAAAACGCTGTTTAATGTCGGTTATTTTGGGCTTTTGACGTCTCTTATTCAACCGACGTCTATTCTAGTAACGTTAACAGTCAGGCTATGACAGACGTCTATGTAGACGTCGAATGGGTATACGGACGATGTGGCAATAGACGTCAGACATAGCCATAATAGACGTCACTTTAGACGTCAGTGGTCAACAAAGGAGACGTCTATACTCTCTGGAACGTTTTGTCCACTGTAACTTATTGGACGTCGGTTTGTACATTAACCGACGTCTACTGGATATTTTTCTTTTAATAAATATTTTATTTTTCGAATAAAACCACATCTGAAATTCAGAAAATATTCCCAAAACAATTGTTTATAATAAATATTGTTTGTTTGAGCTATAAATAGACATAATTCAATCAAAGATAAAAAAATGAAATTATAAACTTAAACTAAACCTAAGTAATTGAAAACAACAAAAATAAGTCTTGCTAGTTCCACTTTTGCAGAAGATAAGTTGTCCACTCCTGCCTTAGCTGCTTTATCGTGCCTTCGGGTAAAGGAGATGAATTGTTGGAGCGCTGCATAATTAAGAAATATTGATTATGGTTTGATATATGTTCAAAAGTATTAATTGATTTTTGATGTTTTCAAAGTAAGCCTTATTACCTCATTCCAGTTATCTGTAATGCTAGCTCGAATGATGGTCTTAATCCAAGACATCACATAGTACCCACATTCCCATGAATCTAGCTGTCTGTTATACTAAAATGACAAACTAAATATAGTCAAGAATTAAGATCATTGAATAACATAGTAAATGAATTAAAACTATAAATGCACCAAACCTTGGGATACAAGACGTGATTTAGCTGACCTCGAGATATACCCATTACTCTATTTACATTAAAACAGAAAGTAATATGAATATAAGTATGAAATCATAAAAAATTAAGGCCGACATGAATTTAAAAGTCAGTTTTAGCGAAACACTTACCCTTGAAGCATGGTTTTCAAGTCATTTTTCATCTTCCTTTGCAGCGAACAGAAGAAGACAACTATACTTTGTTTGGGAATGAGGACCACCAACTGCCAGTGAGCCCTGTTTGGAACATCATAAATAGTTAGTAAACTAATTAAGTAAACTTTAATTACCTTTTACATAAAACAACACATACCCATCAATGTATGGCACAAGGTATATGTCTCTGTTTGACTTAGCCATCCATGTTTGCAAATAATTTTGTTTGATTTCAGCTATGTTACCAGAACGTTGAATGGTCTGAGGTTCAACAAATCCGTAAACGGAAGACCGACCTTGGTCTACAATGATTGTGTCCATGTACCTATAACAACAAAGTTAACTTGTTACAAAGTAGGCATCTAAATTAAAATATTATGGTAGACAAAATTAACTATCTTACATGCACCAGAGTTGAATAATGGAAATATTCAACATCTTGTCTCCCGCAATGATCTCCGATACATCATTGAATGTGATATATACTGGCATATGGGGGGATACCAAATACTCGTAAATCCCAGTATATTTGTATTGATCCTTTCTTGAACTTGGGAATGTTTGACAATAGTTTTGCTATCGGATCATCCTCCACTTCAGCCATGTCATCACCATCATCACCATCATCATATTCAAGTATTGGTGCCTCATACATCGGCTGCTTTTAAGGACGTGTGAACTGAAGATAAAATTTTCAAAGTTATGAACAAATATTTTTAAATGATAATATAAAATTAGTAATGATAAAAATATTATACCTGTTGTGTACCAATGTGTGTGATAACCAATGCTCTAGGCCGGGCTAAAAAACTTCCTATCGCCTCCCCCACAAATTGAACTTCATGAGTGGGTACAGACACCTGAGCATGTGGATCCCGAACCTTGTCAATCATGACACGCAGGTGCTCGGGTGATATGGAAACACCATGAATAGTCTGGCCTCCCTCCACTACTCGTCTGACAACCACAATGCATGCGGGATCCCCATCAACAACCAAGTCATACTGACCAATGTACTCAGTAGGTTCAACAGCAGAGCAGGATCCTTTGGTGCTGGCAGGAGGTGGTGTGAGAGTTTCAGTGGGCACACCCAGGGTGCCCTGCGTCATGGATTGCAGCTTCTCTTCAAGCTCTCTTTGTATTTGATTTTGTTCTTCTAGCTGCTTAGTGAATCGTTGCTCCATTTGACGAATTCTTTGTTCCCACTGAAGATCCATCTGCCTCAGTGCCTCCTGATTCGTAGATTGATTTGTTTTTTGTACAGGGCCAAAGTAGTCATGAAATCCAATCGCGCCAGGGACTGCACGTACACGTCCTGGGTGCTCTGGTTTTCTAATGGCCGTTGTTAAAATGTCGTCCCTACCTTGGGGAGTAAATTCTCCCTGTGTCTGCTGCTCAACCAACTCATCCCGCACATTAAAAAATTACATTACTTAAATTGCAAAATATGATAAAAATACAATCAAACAATGTCTACAATTTCAACTTACAATTCTCTGTGAGATCGCTACGGCTGAGGCATATGTCATGTTCCCATCTGATTTCGTCCGAGCAGCCTTCCACATCTCGTACCTTGTAGGTGGAGGTGCTAGGTCTGGGGACTCAAGCCCCAACTCATTCGCTCGACTCTTTCTAAGTTTCTTCTCCAGTTTCGCATAACCACCTCATGATAACACGTGTGGTGCATCATTTAGCCTTTGCCTTTCTTGGGCGGCTAACCTTTTACCCTGTAAAACCATTTTTCTGCATCACTATATAATAATAAAAACTGCTTTGAAGACGTTGTTGGTTAAGATAAATACCTTCCATTCCTCAGTCTCTCTAGATTGACGAAACTGCATCCATTCTTCTTCTGTGAAGGAATAATGCTGAGATGGATTCTCATGTTGTCTGTCTCCAAATATATACAAACGTGTAAGCCTTGTCTTGAAATCCCTCCATCTCTTACATATATGCATTAAGACTTTCTTCCTCATGTCAAGTGTGTTTGGAACATCAAATTTTACCTATTTAAAACAAGGAGCGTGTGAATGACATAATAAGATCAAAGGAATAAGTATATAACGAATTTTTTTTTTTAACTAACCATACCTGAACATCTTGCCATAAGAGGTTTTACTCGACCTCTAAGACGTCATCCCAAGTTGGATGAAGGATAGATACATGGGTTTTGACTATCTTACCCATATAACTGCTAAATCTATCATCATTTGGCCTTGCTGCCACACCGGTTCTTGGGTCAATCTCAATATGTCTCCTCTGCCCAGGAACCTGTCCGGATGTCGCTTTTGGCAAACGTGTCACTCCTCGTGTACGTCTGCTCTGTCCTGATGCTGAGTCTGAGGTCGACATACCTGAAAAATATATACAAGGTTAGTATGAATTGAAATTTAAATTTCCATTAGAGAACACTGAAACACCCTTCTCATATTCTTTAGAGATACGACGTGCATTCATTCAGCTTCGATCCATACTATGTTCGTAACATAGTTCATCAGTATAAAATTCTTAACTCTATCAAGGTTAGGCCCTACCCATTCAGGAAAAATATTTTTCATCAATTGCTAAGACATGTGCAAAGAAGTCTACATCATAAATTTGATAAAATTTCGGCAGCATTTCTCATTGGTCTCCGAAATACACGAAATGAGAGTAGTCAAAACAATGACCACAATCAAATATGCATCCGGAGAACAACACAAATAATAAACCGAAATTTCATCAGTCTTATGCATAAACTCCAACGTACATGTTATAGCAAACTTATGAAAAATAATTTTCCCAAACTGTCCAATTGGACAATTCAAAATTTAATACAACCGATTAAAAGATTAATCCTTTGTGTTAAATTTCAAACGGGAACTAAGTTTCGCTCAGTGTCATGATACTTATAATCTAACATGCCAATTATAATAACACAGCTAAAATTTATCACATGCATTATTCAAAAGACGATAACACATGCATACCTAAAAGCCAAAAAAATGCAAACGCAAAAGCCAAAACATGCATACACAAAAGACAATAACACACATACAATAAAAGTTTTCAACAAAGAAGCTAACCTTTTTAGCAGATTAAAACAGAAATGGAGGACTGCACGCCCAAAAATATAGCCCAAAAACGGTAAAAAAACGTCGCCCAAGAACACGCCAGAAACTGCATGAAAACGCAACGAAGACGAATTTTAATCAGTTGAAATGGAAGATATTTCATCAAAGACTAACTTAATTGGAGTAAAACTTAATTTAAACGGTGCAAAAGAGAGAAAATCAACCTGGAAAGCAATGTCGCAACAGAAAGCGCGAGGAAGAAGACAATCAATAGTGGTAACTGCTCGCGTGTTCGCGTTCTGTAGTATAATGTACTATAGACATCAGTTACGTTTCTCCACCGACGTCTAGAATGCTACAGACGTCGGTGCTCTAACTAATTTGACGTCTTTATAATTTAAATATAATTAATGGCACAGATTTTAGGCGTCCCTTGCATGGCTGAATGACGTCTCCTTAAGTTATAGACGTCACCCACTGTCTAACCGCCGTCTATATCGCGGAACAATTATTACAGTGCAGCTCACTGTCAGGCTGTAGACGTCTGTTCTTAAGGGGCACCGACGTCTATAGGCACGAACATTAATTGCATGCAACAATCTGTCAGAACACAGACGTCCTCGCTCAACACACCGACGTCTACGTGGAGACTATTGACCTTCCTGGTAGAGTTCGTGACGTCTCTTGCTTCCAGGGGACGTCTCAAGACGAGTGTAGACGTCGAGGTGGTCGCAAGAGACGTCCATATGGCGACTATTCACCTTCCTGCAGACCTTTTAGACGTTCCTGTACAGTGTGCCTAACGTCTGTATTGTTTGAGACATCGGTTACACTTGTAACCGACGTCTACGAGTTTCAGTTATTTACAGATTTGCCACCGGTCATCATATTACGTCGGTGAACCTCTAACTGACGTCTATGGAGAGACGTTGAACATCGTTTTTTCACTAGTGATTTAGAATTAGATTTCAAAAATAAAATTACCTTTTTGTAGTAAAGATTTTTCAATTTCTCCTTTCTCTTTATCTTATATTCTCATGTTGACCTTATCAAATTTAATGACATGAATACGAGACAAACTGGATATTTTAAATTAGATTTTCAAAATTATATTGTTTTGAAAATAAAGATATTCCTATTTAGCCATTTATATATATATATATATATATATATATATATATATTCCATGTTAGAGTAGATTTACAAATATTCAATTCTTACAACATTTTCCTCGCATTTACAAACAATAAACACCGACTATCTTTTTTTATTATTTTCTTCATCACATTTTCTATTTGGTTTGAAACATGTCTCAGTTTAAGATGCATGAAATGACACAACACTATGCACTTTACCATCAACAATGAAAGGTATACTGAAATTAGCTTACCACACTTTGGCTTACGAGAATCTATGATCACGGCTCACTCTAACAATTTCATTCAAAGAAACTATTTAGGTAATCAACATTTTCACTTTAACCATAATAATGGTGATAGCGTTCATGTTTTGATTTGGTATCACTCTATGCCAATGTCCTATGTACAAATTAAATGTCTGTATATTTTTCTCTATATTAGATATATTATCTTTATCTTTTATCTTCAGTTAGTATGTTATTATTCCTTATGTGAATTTTGGACTTAGTCCGTATTTCTTTTATCATAAATAGAGGATCTTATGTGTATATTGAGCACAAGAGATATTAATCTTCACTATATGTAACACTCTACTTTGTCATTTGCTAGTTGTGATTGGAAAGTCATGTAATTATGTGTTATTTTCTTTAAATTATTGAGATTTAAATGTATTTGGTCTTTTGACTATTGCCTTTATTATCCAGCTCCAACTACCATTGTTAATGTAAGGAGAAGATATCATGATAGAGCTGGAAGGAGAAGGCACCACAGATTTCTCCATGGGCCATACCATCATGCACAACTTGTGCGAGTATTAGACGTCATTCCACCTTTTATCCTTTAGTAACTGCTTCATCCTATAGAGTTCCAACATATCCTTCAAGAAGTTCCTTAATGCCCATACAAAATGTAGCATTTGCAAACAACTTGCATAATATTTCCCCTGAAGCTTTTCTTCAAGATGATGTAATATGTCATTCTCTTTACTTTTCGCTACTTAAAAACCTACTTTCTTTCTCATATATTATTGTCTTTTCTGGCATAGGAGGTTTCTTCATTGATTGACCCTTACAATGATAGAATTGGAAGGAGAAGATGCCATAGATTTCGCCATAGGCCATACCAACATGCACAACATGCGCAAGAGATCAGAGGTCACATCAACTTTCATCTTTCAGTAAATGTTCCATCCTACAAAGTTCCAACATATCTTTCAAGTCGTTCCTTAGTGTCCATACAAAATGTACGATTTGCACGCAACATGCATAATCTTTCTCTTGAGACTTTTTCCCAAGATGATGTAATATGTCGTTCTCTTTAGTTTTTGCTACTTAAAAACCTACATTCTTTCCATATATTATTGTTTTTTGTTGTGCAGGAAGTTCCTTCATTGATTGACCCTCATAGTGATATGCAGTTGGACATTGACCACATGTCAAACGAGGTAAGTGCATTATGCATTTTCCTGTGAATAGTAAAACCTTAGTGAATATGAAAAACTTGAATTTGCTAAGTCTTGGGAATTTGACAACAAGAGCTTCTTGAGTTAGGTCAATGGATTGGCAACATAGACAAAGGTTTTTTAGAAAACATTATTACAAGACAAATGAGGACAAAAACTTATTTATTACCTAATGACTCGGAGGGGTCAATTTCTAAGGAACAAGAATTTGATATTTGCATAATATGTCAGGTACCAAATATAGCAACATGAATATTTTACAGGGTACTAGTTTAGTTATCTTTTTTATGTACTAGATTGGGGTTATTCATTCTTAATGTATTAAAACTATGTTTTACTTTCTTATATTAATTTGAATTTTTATGCATGATTTTATAGGATGAATATAAGAACAAAGAGGAGATTGGAATTCTTCAATGCAAACATGAGTACCATGCAGATTGTATAAGGAGATCGCTACATGAGAAAAATGTTTGTCTCATGTGAAAATCAAAAGCATTGACTATTGTATAGAAGACAAAATTAGAAACACATAAATTCAAGTCAATTCATATGTTGTGTATGAGTAGTATGTATAGCTAGATTTTCTATAACATCGAACAAAGTCATTGTTTACAGTTTTCATGAACTAATAAACGTAGTTACATTTCCGAATTGAAAAGTAGAACAATTATATAATTGTTAACTTTTGAAAATTATGTTATTAATATACTTTCTTATTTGTCAATTGAATGTCTTGTTTTCAATTGCATGATAAAAAGAAATTGTTTACAATCTTTGTAAATTTAGTTTCATTGCGAAATTAGGCATATTATGTTATATGTTGCTTAAATGTTAACTTTAGAAAATTGTTTATACGGTGTCTATATATCATACATTAGATATTCTTAGTATAATAAATAGAATTATAATCAAGACTAGTGTTGAAACAATTTTTCAAGAACTTAGGGACACAAGATAAACAATAATATAGATTTGATATAATCTTCTTGGCGTGAATACACACTTTCCTAGAAGCAATATTTCGTCCCTTATAAGAGTGAAAGGGATCACGAAATCCGGTTTTGAGATATAAAGAAGAAATACAACGATAATACTCACTCTTAGTATTAATGTCAAACAAGAATAAAATTCTCACAAATTGATTTGTATGTTAAGTGAATGACAAAATGTAGAGAAAAAGTCTCTCTCTTCAGTAAAGCACATGATCCCTTTATATAGATGTTGATTAGGCATCTTTTACCAGATTCTGATTAGTTACATTTCTTGATTGTTACTTTTCTTGATTGTTACTCTTCATGAATCTAAAAACTGTCTCTAATACTCTTGTATTCAAAAAATCCTCCACCATTTGAGAGTATTGTATAATTACTTAACACAAAAATCAATTTAATAATTGCAATCGTACACATAATAGTGAAAGTGTACATAGACTTGAACTTTCACTTAGTAGAATACACATTTTAGGAATTCGTATTTTATTGGTGTCGAAACGATTGAACCAACATAATACATAATGAAGTCTTGAAGATACTCTACATATAAGATAAATTACATATTCTTGTTATACTTAACACAATAGGGCCATGCGTCCATATATTCATAAATGCAACAAAGTCATGCCCCCTTGACTTCTTGAAGCGGCCAAACTTCGCACTTACATAGGTTGATTTTGTAGGCAAACATGTTTTTGTGACAAAACATAAATTCAAGAAATCAATTAAGAATTAGTCAACCTCCTAAGCATCACAGATCTAAAGTACTCTTGAAATAATTATTTGTGCTTTCAATCATCAAATAAGAGGTTTAATCTTATTGAACTTAAGACTCAATGTCATATTAAGCGTTAAGTTAAGATTCCCTTACTTGTGATTAATCGTGGGCTCCATTCCTATTCTAATTGTCATTCTCGAAATGGAATCTTTAGCCAATGCCTTAGTAAATCCATCAACCAAATTAAACTTTGTTCGTATGAAATCTACTGTAATAATTCCATCTTTGATGAGTCCTTGGCATAACTATGTCTCACACCAATATGTCTTGATTTGCCATTGTATACTTGACTATAAGCCTTTGCTAATGTTGCAGCATTGTCACAATGTATTGCTATTGGTGATATTGGTTTTGGTAACAAAGACATTTCGAACATGAGATTCCTCAACCATTCGGCTTCCTTTCTTGCCGAGGCTAGAGCTATAAACCCTGAAGGCATAGTGGAATCTGTAATGCAAGTTTGTTTCTTGGACGACCAAGAAATTACACCTCCCCCAAGGAGGAAAATCCAACCACTAGTTAAAGAGTGATCTTCTGCATTTGTAATCCAACATACATCAGAATATCCTTCCAAAATTGAAGGATAACCATTATATGTTAATCCATAATTAATAGTTTTCTTTAAATACCTAAGTACTCGACGTATTGCTTGCCAATGTGATAGACTAGGGTTACTAGTATATGTACTCAATTTGCTTACTGCAAAAGAAATATTTGGCCTTGTACTTGTCATTTAATACATTAAACATCTTATTACCCTTGCATATTTCAATTGTGAAACTGCTTTACCATCATTAGGTAATATCTTTAAAGTAGGGTCCATAGGGGTTGAAACAAGATGGAGCATTCATAATTGTGGAATTTCTTGAGTACTTTCTCAATGTAATGAGATTGAGACAAAATTAATTTCTCATTTTCACTCTTAATCTTTATACCTAGTATAACATCTGCTTCTCCCATATCCTTCATAGAGAAATAAGATGATAGAAATGTTGTGGTCAAATTAACTTGATATAAATTTGTTCCAAAAGTTAGTATATCATCAACATATAAGCAAATTATGACACCATTACCGCTGTCATCAAATTTACCATACACACACTTGTTTGAGTTATTTATCTTGAAACCATTTGATAACACAACATCAAACTTTTGGTGTCATTGCTTTTAGACTGTTAGAATAATTTTCAAGAACTTAGGGAAAAGAGATGAACAACAATGTAGACTTGATATAATCTTCTAGACGTGAATACACACTTTCCTAAAAGAAATATTTTGTTCCCTATAAGAGTGAAGGGGGGATCACGAAATCTGCTTTTGAGGTACAAAGAAGAAATACAACGATAATACTCACTCCTAGTATTAACGTCAAATAAGAATAAAATTCTCACGAATTGATTTATATGTTAAGTGAATGACAGAATGTAGAGAAAAAGTATTTCTCTTCAATAGAGAACATGATCCCTTTATATAGATGTTGATCATGCATCTTTCAAATCCAAGAAATGCCATATTCTGATTAGTTACATTTCTTGATTGTAACTTTTCATGAATAGTGTTAACTCTTCATGACTAATTATAACTCTTCATGAATATGAGAACTGTCTCTAATACTCTTAAATTCCAAAAATTAGTTGACATGAAACAAGAAGTCATTTGTTCAACATTTTCATCAAGTTACTTTCTTAAAAAGTTTTAAAAGGTCTATTTTGTCAAAAAAAATAAATTGAAACTAGAATTATAGTGTTTCTAAATGTTCACATTTAGAAGTAAACATTTTATTTTATATTTTTTGTAATTTAAATTTTTTTATATTTTTTGTAATTTTAATTGGATTTCCTTTTAAAAATTTATTAATTATTTTTTAAAATATATACAGGTTTCCGTAGTTACTTATAGATATTTTAAAATGCAAGTATTGTTTAAACTAGAATTCATCGTCAAACAAAACAAATAACATATAAGATTTTTTTGTTGAGGATCCCAATCATCCCTTATTAAAACGGTTGTAAGTAGGGACAGAAAAAAATAAATTGTAGTAAACTAAATTGTTAAAAAAATTTGTAAACCAGAGAGTAGTGTGCTTGAACAAAAGTGAAGTGAAAATTAGTTTAGAAAAACTAAAGTGAACAATTTTTTATTCTAACAAACTACAATACTCAAATTTGTATGAAAAATAGTAAAATTATTTTTTTACAACCAATGGTCAAATTCGAAAAATTTATCGAATTTAGCCGAATTTTCATTGTGGTCGACTAGGCTAAATTTAGAAAATTTTTGAGATCGATTTAAACAAATTTGGTCAAAGTTCGGTTCTTTTTAACTTAAATGTTTACAATATTTATATTAATTCTAATTTATTTTATATTATATTTAATTTTTGAACTTTGATGTGAAATTTAAGTATGTTTTTAATATTTGAACTTTGACGTGAAATTTGAATTGAATTTTGTCTTAAACTTTTGTACATTTTGTTTCTCAAACTTTAAAAATGAATTAATATAATGGCTTTAACTGAGATACAATATTTTTCTTTTACACATGTTTCATGCTAGCAATTGAATTGTTTACTTCGTTTAACACATGTCAACTTCAACATCAATTAAAAAATGTGATTAATACTTAAAAAAATTAATGTAATTAGATTAAAATGATTATATTCATTCTTTTTTAAGGTCACAAACAAATGTATAAAGTTTCTTACAAAGACAAATATCAATTTCATTTTAAAGTTAGACACCAAAAATATATTTAACTTTGAAAAAGCATAAACTTATTTATATTAACATTTTATTATGAAATTTTATTGAGAGTATAGTTTAAAACCATTTTTTTTAAAGAGTTTTTTAAAAGTAATTTTATTTAATTTTTAAGAAAAAAAATGATATTTCTGAAGATAATAAAATTAGGATATTTATAAGAATTATTATGTATAAAAATTGAATTTATCCTATGATTATATACATACCTTCTTTTTTTACTTTTTACTTTGTATTTTCGTAGTTGGTTAGGATTTGATTAAAATGTAATGATTAAATAATATAATGATGCAAATTATATGATATCAAACATAATAATTAATGGCTCCTTCATTCAATCCTAAAAAATAAATCATAATAATTAACGTGTTTAGAACTATATTTCAAAAATTGAATTATTTTTAATGGTAAAGATTCCCTCTCTAATTCTAGCCTTCTCATTATCATCTTCATAATTAATCTATTTTTACTGTAGATTTACAAATAACAATTAATATCATCAAGATTACAAACTGAATATTTAAAATTAGATTTTCAAAATTAAATTATCTCTAATAGTATAGATTTTCCCCTTCACTTAAATTAATAGTAAATGATATCAAGGTAAGGTGTACTGAATATTTAGGAATTAGATTTTAAAGATTAAAATATCTTTAACCCGTAATATTTCCCTTATCATTACATACATATTTCCAAGTAATCAATTTTAATGTAGATTTAGAAATAATAATTAATGGTATCAAGATTAAGTAAATTGAATATTTAGAATTAAATTTTTCTACAGTTCTACTTAGTACTAATGTAAGCTCATTAGAAGAGAATACAAGAATGGGTCTTCAAAGAAGAAGACATCACCACAGATTTCTCCATCGGCAATACCGTGCGCAAGAGATCAGAGGTCACTCAAATTTTCATTCCTATGTAACTGCTTCACCTTATAGAGTTCCAAAAACAATAAATCATTTAAGAAGTTCTGCAATGCCATACAAAATGCACCTAATAGAGATAACATGTATAATCTTCATCGTCCCGCATTTTGTGTAATATGTCATTCTTTTAACTTTTAAAAATTCTTGGTTCTTAAAAGGCTATTTTATTTTCTTGTATGTGAGACACTTTATAATGTGCAGGAATTTCCTTCATTAGGTGACCCTCATAATGATATGCGTTTGGACATTGATGGCATGTCATATGAGGCAAGTATATATGTATAGTTTGATGTTGTTTTCTATGCATACTAGAATCTTAGAGATTATGGAAAACTTTCAATTGCTAATGGTTTGAAATTGGACAATAGGAATTTCTTGACTTAAGTGAATGGATCAATGACAACTCGGAAAGGGATTTGTCAGAAGACATTATTGCAAGACATATGTAGACAAAAAGTTATCTACTATTTGAGAACTTGGGGGATTAGGAATCTGATATTTGCATAATTTGTCAGATATGAAATATAGCAACATGTATATTTTATATTTTATAAAGTACTAGTTTATTTGTCTTTTTTATGTACTAGATTGAGCTTATTCATTAAATTTTGATATATTAAAAATATGTTTTACCCTTTCTCATATTAATTGGAATGGTTGTGCATGATGTTACAGGATGAATATAAAAATAAAGAGGAGATTAGAATTCTTTAATGTGGACATGAATACCATGCAAAGTGTGTAAAGAGATGGTTACATGAGAAAAATGTTTGTCCCATGTGCAAATCAAAAGGATTGACTATTGAATAGATAAAAAAAATTAAAACTACATAATTCATATGTTTTAATGAATTAAAACTACATAAATACATATTCCTAACATAGTTGTAAGAGTGAAAAACTCATTGTTTACTATTTTCGTGAACGATTACATTTATCATGTTATATTGTTGATTAATTGTTAACCTTGAAAAATTACATTCTTAATATTTTTACTTATTTTTCATTAATGTCTTATTTCAAGTGCATAATATAAAGAACTTGTTTATTTCTTGACAATTTTTTCTTTTCTTGTTGTGTCAATATATCATACATTAAATGGTATTAATGCGATTGCGTTTTATAAATAAAATTGTAATTAAATTAGTTGACCAGAAACAAAAAGTCATTATTAATCATTTCCATTACAGCTGTCAAAATGGGTCACAACCCACGGATCAATTTGGCCTACCACGGGTTCGTACCAGGTTGGTTTTGAAAAAATTGTATTTTCTTTATGCGGATCAGATTTCAACCGACTCATTTAAATCTGGCTCATGCGTGTTGAACCCCTGGTGGGCTAGGTTGGCCCACCAACCCACATACCTAATTTTATTTTATTAAAATTTAACTTTAATTTTATAAAAAGATATTTATTTTTTATTTTTTTGCTTGAAAAAATTATTTAAGTTTCTTATTTTAAAAATTAATTAAACACTCTTGTTGGCCGTGAAATTTGGGAGTAAAATTTATTTAGATTTGAATTATAGAAAGTTTCTAATTTTTTTTATTTTAAAAAAGTTGTAATTAAGTAATCTAGTGAGTCAACCCGTTTACCCACCAATCTGTGGTGGGTCGGACCGAATTCGATTTTTTCTGACTCGCTAATAAATGAGCCGGATTGGGTTAGCTCACTAAGTGACCAACCCATGGTAGGCCGAGCTCGATCGGGCTGGGTTTCCCGTTTTAAAAGCTCTAATTTTCATCAAGAAACTACTTTCTTATATCTTATGAAGTCTATTAAATTTTTCTTTTAATAATTGGAATTAGAATTATATGAGACTTATGAAACTGCAAATATTTGGCTTTCGACAGTGGTAAGAATAAATTAATAATATTTCATTAACAATATTAGCTTAAACAAACAATTATTTAAAAATAAATATTTTTAAAATTATATTAATTGAAAAATATAGATCAAGGTATACCAGTAAAAGGGTATTATTATCTCGTTTTAATTGCTATTCAATATGTTAATTTGATATATACATCCAAATAAAATGAAAAGTTTTATAAAACAAACTAGACCACCCACGGAATTTTCAATTCTTTTAATAATTGTTTTATTTTTTATATAAAAATAATGAGGGTGCGAAATTATTATATAATGAAATATAATGCAAATTAAGTTATATTGGTATAATGATTATTATTAGAATAATTAAGTAATAAATTTAAGTGACATGATAATAATTTCAGTTTTAAATAGAATAACTGAAATTGATATCACAATTTATATCATAATTTAATTCAATTTCTTGGAATTTGAAATTATGTTGTATTGTTATAAATGTTAAATCTTGTTAGATCAAGAGTATGGTAGACAAGTGCAGTACAGTTAGCGCAGCAAGCAAAAACGCTGAGCGGAAGATGATAATTTACTAATGCTAAAAGATATCGGTACATTTTGCTGATATTAAGTATTAGCCTTAGATGTTATGTTAAGGATAAAGGTACTTAAAGATCATTTTTATACTTAATTATTAATTATTTAATTTAAATTCTTTTAAGAGATAAAATTATTTATTAATTATTTAATGTAAAAGATTTATATTATTTAAAATATTTTAAAAGATAAAATGGTTTCTTAATTATTTAATTTAAAAAATTTATTTCATTTTAAATATTTTTTAAGAGATAGATTAGTATATTAATAATTTGATTAAAATAATTCTATAATTTAAAAGATTTTCTAGAAGATATGAATATTTATTAATTATTTGGTTTTTGTGTTTTGTAATTAGATTATCATGTATTATATAAAAATAATTAAGCTTATCCTCTCTCTCTCTCTCTCTATATATGTATATATTTGTTAGGATTTGATTGAAATGTAATGATTAATAAAATAATAATCTAAATTATATGAATATCAAACGTAATAATTGATGGTTCCTATTCAATCCTAAAACATAAATAGTAATAATTAATGACACAAAAATCAGATGAATGGAATATTTAAAATTGAATTTCAAAAGTTGAATTATCTTTAATAGTTCTCTTTTAACTCTTCCCTTGTCGCGATGATCATTGTAAACAATGTATATTTACTGTACATTTACAAGTAATAATTAATGTCGTCAAGATTAAATAAAGTAATATTTATCATGAGATTTGAAAATAAATTATCTTTAATGGGAAAAATTCCTTTTTAAGTTAATTTTAAAAATTGAATTTATCCTATGACTCTATAAATACCTTCTTTCTTTACTTTTTTACTTTTATATTTTCGTAGTTCGATAGGATTTGATTAAAATGTAATGATTAAATAAAATAATGATGCAAATTATATGGATGTCAAACATAATAATGAATGGCTTCTTTATTCAATCCTGAAAAGATAAATCATAATAATTACTTTTTAAAATAAATTATCTTTAATGGGAAAAATTACTTTTTAAGTTAATTTTAAAATCATAATCCTAAAAAGATTTTAAAATAAATATTTTTAAGTTAATTTTTAAATCATAATCCTAAAAAGATTTTAAAATAAATTATCTTTAATGGGAAAAATTACTTTTTAAGTTAATTTTAAAAATTGAATTTATCCTATGACTATATAAATACCTTCTTTCTTTACTTTTTTTACTTTTGTATTTTCATAGTTCGATAGGATTTGATTAAAATGTAATGATTAAATAAAATAATGATGCAAATTATATAGAGATCAAACATAATAATGAATGGCTCCTTTATTCAATCCAAAAAAGATAAATCATAATAATTAACATGTTTAGAACTATATTTCAAAAATTGAATTATTTTTAATGGTAAAGATTTTCTCTCTAACTCTAGCCTTCTCATTATCATCTTTATAATTAATCTAATTTTACCGTATATTTACAAATAACAATTAATGTCATCAAGATTACAAACTGAATATTTAAAATTAGATTTCCAAAATTAAATTATCTCTAATAGTAAAGATTTTCCTCTTCACTTAAATTAATGGTGTAACAGAATCACAAATAATAGTAAATGATATCAAGGTAAGTGTACTGAATATTTAGGAATTAGATTTTAAAGATTAAAATAACTTTAACCCGTAATATTTCCCTTATCATTAAATACATATTTACAAGTAATCAATTTTAATGTAGATTTAGAAATAATAATTAATGGTATCAAGATTAAGTAAACTGAATATTTAGAATTAAATTTTCAAAATTAAATTATCTTTTGTAATAATTTTCTCTCTTTTAACACTTACCTTAATTAAATTATCATCTTTATAAATAGTGTTACTATGAGATTACAAATTACTCATTTTAAAAAATTTTCTTCCACTGTGTCGGAAAGGATTCTCTGCCTTCAACATTTTCTTTCTTTGTTAATTTCTTAATCTCATTTGGTTGTGAAACATGTCTGAGAATATACACACAATGGTAATAAGAGGAATGACCATTGATTCCAATTACTTAGTAGATGTTGATGAAAATGGAATGATATATGGAATGACACAACACTATGGACTTCAGCATCAACCTAGTCACTCTCACAATTTCATTCGAAGTAATTATTCGGATTTGGTTTGGTATCCATATCTTCAAATCTCCTGTGTACAAGGTAAAATGCCTACCTTTCTTTCTCTACTTCTTCTGTTTTGTTTTGTTTTTTTTTAAGTATTCATGTATGCCAACATTACTCTACCAGTTTTGATTGAAGGGTCCTATAATTTTATGTTATTTTCTTTAAGTTCTTGATTTGGTCTTTTAACCATTTATCATTTTCTACAGCTCCACTTCTTAGTACTAATGTAAGCTCATTAGAAGAGAATACAAGAATGGGTCTCCAAAGAAGAAGACACCACCACAGATTTCTCCATCGGCAATACCTTGCACAAGAGATCAAAAGTCATTCGAACTTTCATCCCTATGTAACTGCTTTCCCATATAGAGTTTCAGAAACAACAAATCATTCAAGAAGTTCTTCAATGCCCATACAAAATGCACCTAATGGAGACAACATGCATAATCTTCATCCTCCTCCGTTTCGTGTAATTTGTCATTCTTTCTACTTCTAAAAATTTTTAGTCCTTAAAAGGCTACTTTCTTTATCACGTATTATTCTCTTTTCTTGCAGACAAAAAGTTATCTACTACTTGAGAACTTGGAAGATCAAGAATATGATATTTGTATAATATGCCAGGTATGAAATATAGCAACATGTATATTTTATATTTTATAAGGTACTAGTTTATTTGTCCTTTTAATGTACTAGATTGAGGTTATTTATTAAAATTTAATATATTAAAAATATGTTTTACTCTTTCTCATATTAATTGGAATGTGTGTGCATGATTTCACAGGATGGATATAAAAATAAAGAGGAGATTAGAATTCTTCAATGTGGACATGAATACCATGCAGAGTCTATAAAAAGATGGTTATATGAGAAAAATGTTTGTCCAATGTGTAAATCAAAAGGATTGACTGATGATGATGATGATTATGATGATGATGATTATGATGACAACGACGATGATGATGATGATGATGATGATGATGATGACGACAACGACGAAGATGATGATGATGATGATGATAACGACGATGATGACAACAACGATGATGATGATGACGATGATGATGATGATGACGACGACGACGATGATGATGGTAATGATGATGATGATGATGATGATGATGATGATGATGATGACGATGATGATGATGATGATGAGGAAGAGGAAGAGGACGACAACGGTGACGACAACGACGATGAAATTCATATTTTTTTCTAGATTAAGTAATACATTTATCATGTCTTATTTTTCATTATTTTAGTGACTTCATGAACAATTACATTTATCATGTTAGATTGATTTTTAAATGTTAACCTTGAAAAATTACATTCTTAATATTTTTTATTATTTTTCATTAATGTCTTATTTCCAAGTGCATAATATAAATATATTTCTTGACAATTTTTTTCTTTTCTTGTTGTGTCAATATAGCATACATGAAATGGTATTAATGCGATTACGTTTTATACATAAAATTATAATCAAATTAGTTGACAAGAAACAAAAAGTCATTATTAATCATTTTCATCAAGAAACTACTTTCTTAAATCTTATAAAGTCTATTAACTTTTTCTTTTAATAATTGGAATTAGAATTATATGGGACTTATGAAACTGCAAATATTTGGCTTTCGACAATAGTAATAATAAATTATAACATAATATTTCATTAACAATATTAGTTTACACAAACAATTATTTAAAAATAAATCTTTTTAAACTTATATTGATTGAAATATATAGATCAAGGTATACCAGTAAAAGGGTATTATTATCTCGTTTTAATTGCTATTCAATATGTTCATTTGATATATATATATCCAAATAAAATGAAAAGTTTTATAAAAAAACTAGACCACCCCGGAATTTTCAATTTTTTTAATAAGTTTTATTTTGTAGATAAAAATAATAAGGCAGTGAAGTTATTATATAATGAAATATAATGAAAATTAAGTTATATTGTTATAATGACTATTATTAAAATAATTAAGTAATAAATTTAAGTGACATGATAATAATCTCAATTTTAAATAGAATAACTGAAATTGATATCACAACTTATATTATAATTTAATAAAATTTTTGGAGTTTGAAATTAAGTTATATTGTTATAAATATTAAATCTAGGTGATATATTGAAAGGAAAAGTTTTATAAAACAAACTAATCTACGCACGCGGGTTTTCTATTTTTGTTAATAATTATTTTCATTTTATATATGAAAATAATAAAATAGTAAAATTATTATGTAATGAGATATAATGAAAATTAAATATTTTAAAAGATAAAATGGTTTCTTGATTATTTTATTTAAAAGATTTTTTAAGAGATAGATTAGTTTATTAATAATTTGATTAAAATAATTATATTATTTAAAAGATTTTCTAGGAGATAAAAATGTTTATTAATTATTTGGTTGTGTTGATTTTGTAACTAGACTATCATGTAATCATGTAAAAATAGTTAAACTTATCTTTTATATATATATATATATATACACGTGGATATCTTCTGACTTTATAATTTTATGGTTTGTTAGGATTTGATTGAATTGTAATAATTAATAAAATAATAATTCAAATTATATGAATATCAAAGATAATATTTGATGGTTCTATTCAATCCTAAAATATAAATCGTAATAATTAATGACACAGATAAATGGAATATTTAAGATTGAATTTCAAAAATTGAATTATCTTTAATAGTTCTCTTTGACACTTCCCTTGTCATTATAAGCAATTTTTTTACAGTATATTTACAAGTAATAATTAATGTCGTTAAGATTAAATAAAGTGATATTTACCATTAGATTTTAAAATTTAAATTATCTTTAATGGTAGAGATTAGTTTATTAAGTTTCTTTTGTCATTAATCATCTTTAAAACTGATTTATTTTAGTAATAAATTTACAAATAATAATTATCGTTATGAAGATCAAATGAATGAAATGTTTAGACTTAGATTTCAAGAATTAAATTACCTTTTAGTAATAAAGATTTCTCGAATTCTTATTTACCTTAATCTTATATTTTCATTTCTGTTCACCTTATCAAATTTAATAACATGAATATGAGACAAACTGAATATTTAGAATTAGATTTTCCAAATTATATTGTTTTGAAAATAAAGATTTTCCTATTTAGTTATATATAAATATATGTTAAAGGAGATATACAAATATTACAATTTTGACAACATTTTCCTCGCATTCAGAAACAATAAACACCTGTCTTTCTGTATTATTATCTTCATCACATCTTCTAGTTGGTTTGAAACATGTTTCATTCTAATATACATGAAGTGACACAACACCGTGCACTTCACCATCAACCTAATGGAAGATATACTAAAATTAGCTTTTGCACTTCACCATCAAGCCTTATAGTTTTTTTGTTGTTTTAATATTATGATAAAGTATGTTATAGGAATATAGAAATATTGGAAGAACTTAAAAACTTAGGGATTCAAAGCAGAATCCTAAATGATATTAGAGAATTTTGACAGCAAGAAGAAGATTGTTTTTGCTGTGATAAGAATCGTTTTTGCCACCTCCCTCTGAACTTATTTACTATTTGAAAAATTAAAAAGCATAACAAATAGTACAACCTTCAAACAGAATTGCAACATAATGTTATATTTATATCATATTATATAATAACATGTTATATTTAAGTTAAATAATTATTTTTGTTGGTTTTCTTCAAGTAGGTTTCTGTATTTTTAAGTTGATCAATTTGGTTCCTGATTTTGAAAAATTAAAGCAATTAAGTCCATTCCGTTAACTTCTCTAGACGGCGTTAAAAATCGTGCTTGTTGGCAGGAGGAAGTGTCATTTTCGAAACACGTGACACATAACCGTGGACTTAAATTATTCAGTTCCCTCCACCTCACTTCCAACACACACTTCCCAAACTCAGAACGTCTCACTCTCTCGAGCCCAACCTAGGGTTGGGATTCGCACAACCACTTCTTCGAACCCAGCCGCCGCACCACCATCCTCTCCGGTCTCGGCATCACCGGAGACGCCACGTCCCACCGGAGTCACCGTTGGCCGCGGCACCATCGCCTCCATTACGCCTCGTCCTTCGCATCTTCCGTCGCGAGAAGAAGCTCGTCGTCGCATCATCGGGCGATTTCGGTGACACTGTTGGCCCGCTTCCTGGACTTCTTGAAGTCCCATTGGGCCCCGCCGTTCACCCCCGACACCCTCCTCCACTTCCTAAAATCGAAGCTCCACCACCATCCTCCCTTCTCTCAATTCGACTTCCACCTCTTCACCTGGGCCGGAACTCGCAGTTCGCGTTGGCGTTGGATGTGTTTCAAGAGATGGGGAAAATGGGGTGCGAGCCCAATGTGGTTACTTTCAATACCTTGATCAGGGGGATGTTTAGAGAGGGGAGGGTTGAGGATGCCATTGAGGTGGCTCACGAGATGGTTCAATTAGGGTGTGAGCTTTCGTGTGTTACTTGTGAGATTTTGGTTCAAGGGCTTTGTAAGGAAGGGAGGGTTTTGTAGGCGTGTGAGTTGTTGCTGGAGTTTTCTAAAAAAAGGGTTTTGCCTAAAGGGTTTGATTGTTTTGCTTTTGTGGAGGTTTTGTGTGGGAAAGGGTGTGCTGTGAGAGTGTTGAAAGTTGTTTATGAGTTGTGGAATGGTGGGAGTGTTCCGAGTTTGGTTGCTTGTATTGTTGTGGTTGATGGGTTGAGGGGGTTGGGGAAGACCGATGAGGTGCAGAGATTGGTGGAAAGGATACTTGATGAGGGTATGGTGCTGGATGTTGTGACCTTCAATTGTGTTCTTCGGGATATTTGCGATGCACGCAAAACCGATAAGGCGAATAGATTGATGTTACTTGCTTTGAGCAAGGGTTTGGAACCGGATGCATTTTATTGGGTCTTTGCATTTTTTCTTTACAGGGGAACCAAGAACAAGGGTAACAAGGAGATGAAAAAGATGATGTTGGTAGCACAATCAGATAGGGGAATCGCGGAGTGAATACGGTAGGGGGATGGTGACGTTGGGTTTGGGTTTGGACAAAGATCTTTAGTAAAAAGGCACGAAATTTGGCTATGTGCCACATCATAAAGTGGTTATGTGCCACGTGTTTCGAAAATGACACCTCCTCCTACCAACAAGCACGATTTTTAACGCCGTCTAGAGAAATTAACGGAATGGACTTAATTGCTTCAATTTTTCAAAATCAGGGACCAAATTGATCAACTTGAAAATACAGGGACCTACTTGAAGAAAACCAGCAAAAATAGGGACCACTGAATCTATTTAACCTTATATTTATATCATATTTTTATTTTTATTTTTTAATTTGTATTGGAAATATTTTGAATTTTGAAGTTGTGGACGATGGTTTGATATGGGCAAGTGAGTGCTTCTAGAATTGGAAAAAATGTCACTTTTTATACCTGTTCTAATAACAATAGGTATAAAAGTGAGACTTTTTTTATACTTGGTCTGATAACAATAGGTATAAAAGTGAGACTTTTTTTATACTTGGTCTGATAACAATAGGTATAAAAGTGAGACTTTTTATACTTGTTCTAAAAATAATCGGTATAGAAGTAAGTCTTTTTATACCAGTTTTAAAACGGGTATAAAAAGTCAAAAACTATCTATATCCCCCTGCTTTTATATCTGCTCAAAAACCGATATTAAAAGCCTTTTTTTAACACGTATAAAAAGCTTTTTTTGGCATAATGTCATGTTTTGATTTGGTATCACTCTCTTCCAATGTCCTATGTACAAGGTACATGTCTGGCTGTTTTTCTATATATTAGATATATATCTGTTTCGGTAGGATTGAGATCCATAACCCAAAACATTCAAGGTTGTCTACTTCATTCTTCAAGTTTGTTCTCTCTATTCTCCTTGTCCTAGCCGCGGGGAAGGGTGCCTGCAAAAGGCACTCCGACGCTTAAGTCAGTGACTTTGCGTAATAATCTTGTAATAAAGATTAGTTAGTTAGAGTTCCCCTTTTACCTACCTTTTCTGACAGATATTATGGGGAGCTTATTATTAGGTCTGACTCATTTACTACCAATAAATGACATTATTCATATTAATTGTCAATCAATGGCTATTATTCTCATTGATTACTCTTTAATTACCTTAAAGACTGCTTTTTACCGATTAGTTAACTGTTTGTCCACTCGGTGCATTGGCCTAACAGGTATCCATACAATACATTATCTTTATCTTATTTTTATCTTTTATCTTTAGTTAGTGTGTTATTATTTTTTATTTGTATTTTGGACTTGCTCCATATTTCTTTTATTATAAATAGAGGACTTTATGTGTATATTGAGCACAAGAGATATTAATCTCATACATACTTTTTCATTATATTTAACACTCTACTTTGTCATTTACTAGATGTGATTGGAGAGTCATGTAATTATGTTTTATTTCTTTAAGTTATTGAGATTTGAATGTATTTGGTCTTTTGACCATTATCCTTGTTATCCAGCTCCAATTGCAAGTGCTAATGTAAGGAGAAGATATCATGATAGGGCTGGAAGGAGAAGGCACCACAAATTTCTCATAGGCCATACCATCATGCATAACCTGTGAAAGAGATTAGAGGTCACTCCATCTTTCATCATTCAATAACTACTCCATCCTATAGAGTTCCAACATATCCTTCAAGCAGTTCCCAAGTGCCTATACAAAATGCACCATTTGCAGGCAACATGCATAATATTTCCCCTAAGCCTTTTTTTCGAGATGATGTAATATGTCATTCTCTTTACTTTTTGCTACTTAAGAACCTACTTTTTTTCTCATATATTATTGTCTTTTCTTACATAGGAGGTTCCTTCATTGATTGACCGTTATAGTGATAGAACTAGAAGGAGAAGACGCCATAGATTTCTCCATAGGTAGTACCAACATGCACAACATGCGTAAGGGATCAGAGGTCACTCAAACTTTCATCCTTTAGTAACTACTTCATCCTGCAGAGTTTCAACATATCCTTCAAGTCGTTCCTTAGTGTCCATACAAAATGTATGATTTGCAGGCAACATGCATAATCTTTCTCCCGAGGCTTTTTCCCAAGATGATGTAATATGTCGTTCTCTTTAGTTTTTGTTACTTAAAAACCTACATTCTTTCCGATATATTATTATCTTTTGTTGCGCGAGAAGTTCCTTCATTGATTGACCCTCATAGTGATATGCGCTTGGACATTGACCACATGTCATACGAGGTAAGTGTATTATGCATTTTCCTGTGAATGGTAAAACCTTAGTGAATATGAAAAACTTGAATTTGCTAAGTCTTAGGAATTGGACAATAGGAGCTTCTTGAGTTAAGGGAATAGATTGGCAACGTAGATAAGGGTTTGTTAAAAGACATTATTGCAAGACAAATGAGAACAAAAACTTATCTATTATCTAATGACTCAGAGGGGTCAACTTTTAAGGAACAAGAATTTGATATTTGCATAATATGTCAGGTATCAAATATAGTAACACAAATATTTTACAAGATACTAGTTTAGCTATCTTTTTTATGCACTAGATTCGGATTATTCATTCTTAATGTATTAGATATATATATTTTACTCTTTTTCCTATTAATTGGAATCTTTATGCATGATTTTACAGGATGAATATAAGAACAAAGACGAGATTGGAATTCTTCAATGCAAACATGAATATCATGCATGCAGATTGTATGAGGAGATGCCTACATGAGAAAAATATTTGTTCCATTTACAAATCAATAGCATTAACTATTGTATAAAGGCGAAAATTAGAAACACATAAATCATTATTCAAGTCAATTTGTGTTATTGTGTATGAAGTAGTATATATATTGCTTGGTGTTTATATATCATACTTGAAATACTCTTAGTTTAATAAATAGAATTATAATCTAAATTAGTTTATATGAAACAAGAAGTCATTTGTTCAACATTTTCCTTAAGTTACTTTATTAAATTTTGAAAGTTTTATAAGGTATATTTTGTCAAAAAATATATTTTAAAATTAGAATTATAGACTTTCTGAAATTGTAAATGTTTACATTTAGACGTAAGTAATAACTTTAGAGGTTATTCTTACTGTAAAATTATGAGACGTAAGTAATAAACAGTACTCAAAGTTATTTATTTATTTATTTTTAATAATTATTTTTAATTTTGTATATAAAAATAATAAAATTATAAAATTATTATGTGATGACATATAATGAGAATTATGTTATATTATTGTAATTGTTATTATTAAAACAATTAAGTAGTAAATGTAAGTGATATCACAGTAATTTATGTTTTAAAAATAATAAATGAAATTAATATCACAACATTAAATATAATTATAATATAATGTTTTTAATTGATTTTACTAAATAATTAGTTATAAAATTATATGAAAAATAATAATTTTTAATTATATGAAAAAATAATGTTTTTTATTTATATAAAAAAGTAATAAAATAGTGAAATTATAAACTTTAAATTATAACAACATATCAATCATATATTTCACTTAATCAATAATAACATTAAATTATAAATATAATAGTTATAATTCTAGAAAACATCTAATCATCAAACACGAATTACCAAACAATAATGTCTAAGTCTCATAACTACATACATTATTCATTATTTATCACATTCTCCAAAAGTGCAATTTTCGGGGACGAAAATTCTTTTGAGAAGCGGTGAATGTAACACCAGAGAAAAATAAGGGTTTTAGAAATAAAGTAGTTTTGAGACTTTGAGTTTTTGTTTGAAAATTATTGTTTTTAATTGTATATTTTTGGTAAAACATAATTGTTATATTATTTATTTTATTTATATTTTTGTCTAGGGGCAAAAGGGTCTTTTACCCTTTATTAATTAGGTGCAAGAAATTAAAATAGGGGTGTAAATGGAAAAGAATGCAAATTAAATAATATGGAAAATTAATAAAAAGATATTATATAAGTCTTTTAGAAGATTTAATTGTTTTTATTTTAACAATTAGTTAAATAAAAATAGGAGATATAATCTTGGTGGGTTTAAAGATTAAAAGAGATATTATTATTAGAGAAAATCATTATTAGGTATTGTTAGATGATTTAAAAGATATTTTGAGATATTGCTAATTAAAAGATATCTTAAGATATTATGGAATGAAATTAGATATTATTATTAGATAATAATAATAATGATAATAATAATAATAATAATAATAAAAATAATAATAATAATAATATATTATTAATAGACTCATTATAATTGGAATAAAATATATTATTATAAGTGAGAAAAATTAGAGGTATAGTTGAGTTATTTATCAATAATAACATATAGAGAGAGGGGTAGTTTTTAATGTGCTTAGAAACTCTAGAAAACTCTAAATCAAAGAGAGAAAACAGAGAAAGAGAGGAGATTGATGGTTTTGGAAAAGAAGAGAGAAAACAACATAAACTCTTAGTGTAAAGGAAGATTGGTGGTATTTTGGGATTGTAGATAAAGCCCTAGTATTGGTCGAGGGATGGGGAAGCTTACCTTTGTTTGCTTGTTGTTGGCTGAGGTACGAGGAAACTTACCTTTGGGATCTCTTTATATGTGGAGAATAGGCCAAATAATGTGGGCAACTATGTCTCACTTTGTTTTAGTGGTGGTGGGTTAGATTAGTAGGGCACATTAGAGTCATTTGAAGAAAAGGAAAAACCAAGTGAGAGAGAAAGGAAGAAAAGAAGTCATTCCCGCATAACATAAAATCTGCACTAGTGTTTTCGTTGTTGTGAATTCGTTCACTGTTGGATTTGGCTGATTTTGGGATAGTGGGTTCCAGACGTATGGTTCTTCATTCTAACTAGTCGAATCGCCAATTAGCAGCCTCACATTAGCAGCTCTGTTTTGGAGAATAACATAAAACCTGCACTGATGTTTTCATCGTTGTGAAGTTGTTCACCGTTGGATCGGGTTGATTTTTTAACAGTGGGTTTCAGACCTATGGTTCTTCATTCTGATTGTTCATATCGTCAATTGGAGATCTAGTTTGGGAGAAAGCAGCCTCGCATTAGCAATTCCATATTGGAGAAGTTATAGAACGTAATGAGAATCAGAGAAGGAGTTTAGGGGTTCTGTTTAGGGTCAGGATTGACTTGTGGTTGAGATTGGAGCATGAGTGGAAGATGGAATGCACAAGAGTGTGTATGGATAATGAGCATGAGGCATGGGAGATTAGTCTTCTTGTTGTACCTAGTAAATCCTGGTTCTATCTACGGATAAGTGCTCTCTTTGGATAGGTGCTCTCTTTGGTATTGGTTGTTTAAAGACTCCCTTTGACATTGGTTATTGAAAATGGAGGGATATTCCCTTTGGCATTGGTTGTTGAAAACAGGATTACTCTTTTTGGCATTGGTTGTTGAAAAGAGAGTGATGACTCCCTTTGGCATTAGTTGTTGAAAAGGGAGGGATATTCTTTGGGATTGGTTGTTGAAAAGGGGATGACTCTCTTTGGCATTGATTGTTGAAAAGAGAGTGGTGTTCTCTTTGGCAAATAATTGTAGAAAAGAGAATGGTATTCGAGTGGTGAATCTTCTTTGGTGAGGGGGATAAATGTTCTGCCTTGTGTGATAGTAGAACAAGTTTGAAGCCAAAAGAAGGATGACTCGAGTGTATCTGTATGGGGAATCTACAAATTGGACTATAGGAGCGACACAATCGGTGAGGTAAGGTACAAGGGTATGACTAAGTCTTGTCATGATGGAGTTCATGGTTTGGTAATGCTCATTGTGTGATTCATGATTGGGATAATCATGATGGTGGTGTATCTATGATGATGATCATGGTATTTGACACGCTCTAAGTTATGTTATGTTGATAGTGGTGTTACCATAATGGTTATAGTAGTAGTTCGCATAAGTGCTAATGAGTGGATAAACCAAAAGTCTATGTGTGAGATGTCAGTGATGACATCAAGGATTAGAGATCAAGGATCAAGGATGGAAGTTTGAGGATCGGGGATCGAGGATTGAGTAATTCTTTATGATTAAATTATTTATATTAGAGGATTAGGAATCCTATTATTATTACTTCTATGTATGGGGTGTTTGATTATGGTTGATATAATTTTTAAAAAGAAATAAATTGAAATAAAAGAAATCAAGTTTTCTATATATGGTTAATTAAATACCACTTATTCAAATGATGTGTGTGGTGAGACAAGTAGATGGCTTTGAGAAGAAGAATAACCTAAACGCAGAGATTCCAATAATCCACCATAACGATACCTTCCTTCGCCGTCTCCTGCTTTATTCCACAAAATGCAATCTTGTTCTATCTCTATTCACGCTACCAGGTATTCTTCATTTTTTTTAACCTTGTTTTGTACTTCAAAATAAGCTATTTTTGTGTTGTTTTTTTCTAATTAGTGAAACTGTGTTAGGAAGTTAAAGGTATACGAGAGGAGGAATAAAAGAGGAGGGAATTAAAGGCGGGAAAAGTGGTTAGTTAGTTAGTAAAGAGAGTATAAATAAAAACATAATGGGCTGAGGAGAGGGTCATGAGATATTTTCGTTTGGGTATAGACTGGACATCTTTTCCAGTGGAGGAAGGTAGGCTTCCTTGGGGGTGCATACTTGTATTTCTTTCTATACATTACAGAATCAATAATATACACACACCTACATTCATTTTCTGTTGTTTTGAGTTTTGTGGTGAGAAAAGAGTGATCTATTTTGGTTTCTTGAATAAAGAAACCAAACAGAATTGATCCGACCTGCCGGATCTCTATCGGAGGAACGAAGGGAGTGTATGTGAGAGGAAGAATGGAGGGAAGGGTGATTGCGATTGAGTCGACGGTAGGAGAATTGAAGACGGAGATGAGAGCGGTAACTCACGAACTCCAGGCGTTCGGTCACGCTCTTGGACGACGAACCAAGAACTAGGATTTGATTGATTTCTTTCAGATTATTGATCTCTTGCAGAACATGTGAAAGCTCCAAGAATCCATAAAGAAGACCGTGGTGTTCATCTTTGGTGATTGCTTAAAGAGCAATAATTGTGTGCTTTGACTGGCTGATCAATCTGCACTTGAGGTGTCTGTTTCGTGATTAGTGTTTCTCAATCTTGTGAAGATTGGTGTTTGCCCTGTTGTGACTACAGGAAGAGGACGTGCGGCGTTCTGGACTTTAAGTTTTTCTCAAAGGGTTGAAGACAGTAGGAGAAGGAGATTTCTTGCTGCTGGTCTTTGTTTGTATATGCCTATATTTTGATTAGAGGGTTAGAGAGGTATTTTATATTTTCACGTGGAGGTCTCTATAAAAGCCTTGTTGTAAAAACCTTGATCATTATAGTGCATTTGCTTCCTGGGATTGGAAGGACACTAGATGTAGGCAGGTTGGCCGAACCAGTATAAAAACTTGCGTTTGATCTCTTTATCCCTGCACTTTTATTTTCAAAGTCGACTTTATTTTTTACGTACTCAACTATATTTCGTTGCATTTGAAAAATCTTATTTTGTGCGTTTCAAGAAAGTTTTGAAAGATCATCCTTTTATGTAAAGGATTTTTAAAAGACATTTTATTTTCAACAAAACTAATTTTTTATTTGGGTTTATATTTTGAAGATTTTTTAAAAGTAATTTCACTTATTTTTAAATATGCAAGTTTCTATAATACTTATGGGTTAATAAAATTTGTAGACTTGGCCCAATGTGACTCGACTCAAGTCAATATGGGATATATATTACTTGACTTGATGTCCACCTCACATGAATTGACTTGATGTCACTACAACTCAATTCAATTCAATCTGGGTTCAACTTAACCCGACTTGATGTAAACTCTCAATCTAATGTGAACCCAACTTTACTTGGCCTGAAATGCACCCAACTTAAGTTGGTCTAATGTGGCTCGACTTAACTAGTACTAAATTTCGAATTACGCCTGAATTGACTCAGACCAATGTTGGCCATACTTGACTTAGTACAAGGTGTGCCTGAATTGACTCAGACCAATGTTGGCCCTACTCGACTTGGCTCAATATGGACTCAACTTGGCTCAACCTAGCGTTGGGGAGCCAACTCGACTCAACTTGATGTGGACCTTATCAACCTTGACTTGACCCAAGTCCAACTCGATCGACTTACTTGACTTAAGCCCAACCCAACCTATGATATCTACCTCACATATCCTGATCTAGGCACAACTTGGCCTGACTTAGACCTAATTCATCTAAAGTTGACTTGGACATAATCAACTTGGCCTGACCAATACATTTTAGTTGGAAAATATATTCTTAGAATCTACAATTTGGATTCATTTTTTTAACTTAAATATTTACAACATTTATATTTGTAACATAATAGATAATAATAGGATTATTATCTATTATGCGGGTTAATAAAATTTGTAAACTTGGCCTAGTGTGATCTGACTTGACTTAACTTATTATGTGATAAACTCAACTTGATTTGATGTCCAGCTCACATGAATTGACTATAACTCAATTTGACTCAACTTAGGTCCAACTTAACTCGGCTTGATGTGAACCCAAGTCAATCTAATGTGAACTCAACTTTACTTGGCTTAAAATGGACCCAACTTGAGTTGGTCTAATGTGGCCTGACTTAAGTGGACCTAAATTTGGACTTACCCAACTTAGTACAAGGTGTGCCTGAATTGACCCTGACAATGTTGGCCTAACTCGACTTGGCTCAATGTAGATCCAACATGACTCAATTTAATGTGAACGAGCCAACTCGACTCAACTTGATGTGGGTCTTATAACCTTGACTTGACTTGAATCCAACTTGATCAATTTACTTGACTTAAGTAATTTATTTTTATTTCAAAAATTGGTTAATGAATTATTTCTGACTCATGGAAATGTTGTTAGCTTGTTGATCCTATATGCTTTTTCTTATGTAGACTTTTTGTCCTATAAACTTTCTTTTTCTCGACACTCATGTGAATTAGGACTAAAGTCTTGCGGACTATGTCAAATTAGTAAGTCTAGTTTTGGAAGAAGATGACGTGGGAAAGATGAGAGAATTAAAGTTTAAATTATATATTTCATTAAAAGCAAATCGGTCATTTCACCACCCGCTCAAGTGCTAGAAAAAATGCTCTTGAAACTATTGTCGTATCTGTAATTGGTCTCAGTTAAATAGGTACTATTTTAAACTAGGTGTTTAATAATAAAATTAATATATATGATAATAATTTTCTAATGGAGGAAGTAGTTTTAGTATGAATGAAATAAAAACACGAAAACACATAATTTTATCTTATTTATTGTAATTAGTGCCGAATACATTTATGTTTAAAAATTGAATTTATTATATATATTATGGATATCTTCTATCTTTGTATTTTTATGGTTTGTCATGGTTCGATTGAAATGTAATTATTAATAAAATAATAATCCAAATTATAAAGGTAATAATTGATGGTTCCTTATTCAATCCTAAAGCATAAATGGTAATAATTAATAGCACCAAAATCAGATAAACGGAATATTTAAAAATTATCTTTGACGGTCGTCGTTATGATCATTATAAGTAATCTATTTTTACAGTACATTTACAAATAATAATTAATGTAGTCAAGACTAAATAAAGTAGATATTTAGAATTAGATTTTAAAATTTAAACTATCTTTAATATAAGTTTCCCTTGTCATTATCATCTTTATAACTAACTTATTTTTACAATAAATTTAGAAATAATAATTAACGTTATCAAGATCAAATGAACGGAATATTTAGAATTAGATTTTAAAAATTAAATGATCTTTAGTTTTAAAGATTTCCCGATTTCTCATTTATCTTGACTTTATCAAATTTAATAACATTAATATGAGAAAAACTGAATATTTAGAATTAAATTTTCAAAATTATATTGTTTTGAAAATAAAGATTTACATGTAATAATTAAGTACCTTTATACGTTACGATAGATTTACAAATATCATAATTCTTATGACATTTATCTTGCAGAAAGAGTAAACACTGACGGTTTTTTTTTTTTTGTTATTTTCTTAATCACATCGTCTAATTGGTTTGAAACATGTCTCGGCCTAATATATAAACAGTGGTACTGAGAGGTATGAACACAGACTCCCATTACTTAGTAGATGCTTATGACAATGAGATGTTCTATGGAATGACACAACCCCATGTAATTCACCATCAACCTAATGAAAGACACACTGAACTTAGCTTACCTTGCTTTGCTTCCGGGGAATCTATGATGGTGGCTTACTCCAACCATTTCATTCGAGGAAACTATTTGGGTGATCAACACTTCAACTCTAACATTAACAATGGTGATATTGTTCATGCTTTGGATTGATATCACTCTCTTAATGTCCTATGTAGAAGGTAAATGTCTGTCTTTCTTTCTCTGTTTTGCCATTTGTCAGTTTTGATTGAAGAGTTATGTGCTCTTTTCTTTAAATTATTGACATTTGAATGTATTTTGTCTTTTGAATGTTGACATTCTTATCCGGCTCCAATTGTTAGTGCTAATTTTAGGAGCGATATCATGATAGAACTAGAAGGAGAAGGCACCATAAATTTTTCCATAGACAGTATCAACATGCACAACATGTGCAAGAGATCATAGGTCATTCCAACTTTCATCCTCCAGTAACTGCTCCATCCTACAGAGTTTCAACATATCTTTCAAGTCGTTCTTCAGTATCCATACAAAATGTACGATTTGTAAGCAATATGCATAATCTTTTTCCGAGGCTTTTTCTCAAGATGATGTAATATGTCGTTCTCTTTAGTTTTTGCTACTTAAAAACCTACATTTTTCCCATATAAATATTGTCTTTTCTTGCGCAGGTTTCTTCATTGATTGACCTTCACAATGATATGCGCTTAGACATTGACCACATGTCATACGAGGTAAGTGTATTATGAATTTTCCTATGAATGGTAAAACCTTAATGAATATGAAAAACTTGGATTTGCTAAGTCTCGGGAATTTGATAATAGGAGCTTCTTGAGTTAGGTGAATGGATTGACAACGTAGACAAATGTTTGTTAAAAGACATTATTGCAAGACAAATGAGGACAAAAACTTATCTATTACCTAATGACTCAGAGGGGTCAACTTCTAAGGAACAAGAAATTGATATTTGCATAATATGTCAAGTATCAAATATAGGGTACTAGTTTAGTTGTCTTTTTTATGTACTAGATTGGAGATATTATAATATTTCTAATATTTTAATGTATTAGAAATATGATTTACTCTTTATCATATTAATTGGAATGTTTATGCATGATTTCATATAATGAATATAAGAACAAAGAAGAGATTGGAATTCTTCAATGCAAACATGAATACCACCATGGAGATGGCTACATGAGAAAAATGTTTGACCCATGTGCAAATCAAAAACATTGACTATTGTATAGAAGCCAAAACTAGAAACACATAAGTCATTATTCAAGTCAATTCATATGTTGTTGTGTATGAAGTACTATATAGAGCTAGCATTTTTGTAATACTGAACAAAGTCATTGTTTACATTTTTCATGAACTAATAAATTTATTTACATTTCCGAATTGATCAGTAGAATAATTATATAGTTGTTAACTTTTGGAAATTACATTATTAATATATTTTCTTATTTGGTGAAATATGCTTTTTCAATTGTTTAAGTTGTGATGTTATGATAATAGTCGTATGTTATGTTGTATATTTGATGGAATTTATGTAACGAGTTTTGGATCACTGGATTGTTTTTCCTAGATATTGATTTTTCAAGGGAAACTTCTACTCTATTGGAGTGTAGAGATATAATGCAGGTTGAAAAACAATAGCCAAAGAGAGTGGAAGAGGAATGCTCTATTCTGAATATGCAACTTGTATTAAATGAAATAGAATAGTGTCTTTTATACAACACAGAGAGAGATGGAAAGATGATACACTAAAACTGAATTAACTGTCGTAGATGACAATTTTACTAACAATAAAAACAAGTAAAAACTAAGAGGATGAAACTTCTTAATTAACTCCAACACACCCCCTTAATTCAGAGTCTTTAGTGACTGCACACCAATACTTGACCTGAGAAACTTGAACTTTTCCCGATTGGGAGCCTTTGTAAATATATCTGCAAGTTGGAGCTCAGTTCTGCAATGTTTCAACTCAATCTTACCTTTGTTAACCATATCGCGTAGGAAATGGTACTTCATGTCAATATGCTTACTACGACCATGGCTGACAAGATTTTTAGCAAGGTTGATAGCTGATGTGTTATCCATCCTCAACTCAACACAGTTTACTATATTTACCTTCAAATGTCTCAAAACTTCGCTCAACCACACGCTTTGACACATAACATGACACCATGCTACATACTTTGACTCGCAGCTTGATAATGCTATTATATTCTGCTTTTTGGAACTCCATGAGACAGGTGCATCGTAGAGGAATAATATGCTTCCGAATGTATTCTTTCTATCATCTTCATCACCACCAAAATCTGCATCTGAATATCCAACCAGCTTTAGTTCTTCAATCTTCTACTTTTGTGAAATAAAATGCCAAAGTCTTCGGTTCCTTTAATGTATCTGAGCATTTTTTTTGCAGCAGCCATGTGGCTTTTCTTAGGATCACTCATAAAATGACTTAACAAGCCAACTCCAAACATAATATCTGGTCGACTGTTGCATAGGAATCTCAATGATCCAACCAATTGCTTATATGTTGTTCCATCTACGCTTTCTTCCCCTTCATTAATCTTCATCTTCTTACTGACCTCGAGTGGAGTTTCTGCTTCATTACATTGGTTCATCATAAATCTACTTAGTAAATCTTTCATATACTTCCTTTGATGCATCAACAATCTTGCAGGAATGTTAAAGAATTCCATTCCTAAGAAGTAACTAACCTTTCCCAGATTTGTCATGTCAAACTCAGTCTTAATTAGCCGTTTGAACTCTTCCATCTCATCCAAGCTTGAGCCAGTCACCAGCAAGTCATCAACATAGAGACACACGATCAAGACATTATCATTGTTGTTTGTCTTCACATATAGACTATGTTCCACTGTACATTTTTCGAAACCTTTGTTGGCAAAGAACGCATCGATCCTTTTATTCCAGGCACGAGGGGCTTGTCTCAGCCCGTAGAGAGCTCTATCAAGTTTATAAACTTGATGCTCTCTTCCTTCCTTGATGAATCCCAGAGGCTGCTTGATATACACTTCCTCCTCAAGAAAGCCATGCAAAAAAGCAGATTTCACATCAAGAGCAAATAGAGTCCATTCGTTAGCACATGCTATAGCAACAACTAAACAAATTGTTTCTAACCTTGCAACAGGAGCAAATACTTTAGTAAAGTCTACTTCTTCTTTTTGAAGAAAACCCTTGGCCACAAGCCTAGCTTTGTGCTTCAACACAGAACCATCTAGATTTAGCTTTGTCTTGAAAATCCATTTTACACCTATACTCTGTTTATCAGTGGCAAATCCACCAACTTCCAAGTCTTGTTTTTCTCGATAGATCTTAGTTCTTCAGCCATTGCAGCTCTCCAAATTGGTTGTGTTAGAGCTTCATTAACATCCATAGGTTCACTCCCAGCGATCAAGGCTAGATGTATTATATCTCCCTCTTCGTCAACTCCAACATCTGAATATACTTCATAATCAGAGAGTCTTGAGGGTCATTACCACTGGTCTTCTTGGTCTAGATTCATTGTTTATAGATCTTGTGGTTCCTGTGTTGTCAACAGCTTGCATGGGTTCATTTATCTCAACATTTTCTTCTTCTTCGCCTGACAATGGTATGTGCATCATCGTGGTTGATTTTTTCATACTGGTTTGTTTGAGTTTCCAGTTCCAGCTTTCATCTTCAAGAATAACCACATCTCTTCTAATTGTTATTCTCTTTCTAATTGGGTCGAATAGCCTGTAAGCTCATGTGGGATGATATCCCACGAATACCATGGTTTCACCTTTATCATCAAGCTTTACTCTCTTCTGATCTGCTGCATGACAGAATGTCAATGAACCGAAAATTTTAAAGTGCTTGACAGAGGTTTTCTTACCTGTCCAGATTGCATGCGGTACGCTGCCTGGGAGATGCTTGGTCGGACACCTGTTCAACACATATAGAACTGTCGCCACTGCTTCTCCCCACAATTCACGAGCTACACTCTTCTCCTTGAGCATGCACCTGGCCATGTTCATAATGGTACGATTACGTCTCTCGGCTAATCCATTGTGCTCTGGCGTATAAGCTACTGTTACTTCATGAATTATTCCATTGTCTTGATAGAAGGCTTCAAAGTCATGTGATGTATACTCTCCACCACCATTCGTTATGAGCAGCTTAATCCGCTTTTCAATTTCTCTTTCTGTGTGTTTCTTGAACCCTTTGAATATTCCAAGCACTTCACTTTTCTGTCGTATGAAGTATACCCAGATCATCCGGCTGAATTCATCAATGAAGCTAACGAAGTATCTATTTCCTGCCATTGTTGGTGTCTTAAATGGTCTGCATACGTCCGAGTGTACAACTTCTAAGCGTTCTTTCGATCTCATTTCCAATTGTGAGCCGAAATGTCTTCTCATTTGTTTTCCTATGAAACAAGATTTTCATCCCTTCTGTGGTTGAGTGATGTCTGGTAACCCAGATACTATCCCGTTGCTGCTTAATTGTTGTAGATCTCTATAGTTAAGATGACCAAATCTAAGGTGCCATCTCCAACTCTCATCTTCTTTAACTGAAGTCAAACATCGCAAAGTCTCGACCACATCTAAGCGTACCTGAAAAGTTCGATTTTCAGATATTATACTTTTAAGAATTAAATTCTTACCTTGGTCGAATACCTCCATCTATCCATTGCTTCCCATAATGACAGTGAAACCCTTTTTCGTCAGCTGTCCCACGCTCAAAAGATTGCATTTCATCTCTAGGACTAGAAGAACGTTCTCTGACGTTGCATGCAGTCCATTCTTGCTTTTGATTTTTACGCTTCCAATTCCTTCGACTTTCAGCGTGTTGTTATCCACAACTCTGACCTTGTTTTTCTTGGATTCATCTAGGTTCATCAGCTAGTGTTTGTTGTATGTCATGTGATTGGAGCAGCTTGAGTCCACGTACAATATATTCTTTGCTGATTCAGAGCTTTCTGTGCTGGTTGCAACCATAAGAATCAAGGGTTCCGAATCTGACTCTTCTTTCGCCAGATGAGCTTCTTTATTCTGAACTCTCTTATTCGAAGCATCCTTGTTGAACTAGCACTCATATGAAAAATGACCTTTCTTATGACAAACAAAACATTCAACGTTTCTTCTATCCTTTTTCGTATAATGTTTCTTTGCAACATCCTTCATGTCAGAAGAGTCACTCTTTTCTTCTTAATCCTCGGTTTCTTTCTTCCATTTCTTCTGACTATTATTCTTGCCTTTCCACTTGTTATATTTTTTCTTTCCTTCACCTGAAACATGTTGGATCTTTAAAGCTTGATCGTCACGTCTTACTGGGTTTCTCTCACATCTTCACATTTCATAGGCTTCAAACGAGCTTTGTAACTCCTCGATCTTGAGTTTTTCCAAATCTCTGGATTCCTCAATAGCCACGACAATGTGATCAAACACAGGAGGCATTGACCTCATGATTTTCTCCATTATCATCACGTATGTAATAGTCTCACCACAGCTCTTCATCTGGTTTGCCACTGACAACACTCTGTTGAAAAACTCACTTACACTATCACTTTCTTCCATCAGCATGTGTTCATACTGTCTTCGCAAGGTTTGTAACCTTACTTTCTTAACCTTTTCTCCTCCAGAGTGACAACGAACCAAAATGTTCCATGCTTCTCTAGCTGAAGTTGCATTCTGAATCTTTTCAAAATGCGCATCATCCACGCATTGATGTATTATTAACAGCGCCTTGTCGTCTTTTTGTTTAAATTCCTTCTTCTGTTCCTCTTTGCCAGAACAATCAACTGCTGCCTCTACTCCTTCAATCACATGGCTGACGCCCTGCACACGGAATACTACCTGCATCTGAGTACTCCAACGACTCCAGTTCTTGTCTGTGAGTATCAAATAGTGTAATGTTGAGAGATCAGCCATCACAACTTGCCTTCAAGAACGTCTTTCTTTGAATATCTTTCTTGGACAGTCGCACCGTTCCAAGACACATAACGTAACCCTTAGCTCCCAGGTTCACAACCTAGGTTCACAATCTAGGCTCACTGATACCACTATTGGAGTGCAGAGATATAATGCAGGTTGAAAAATAATAGCCAAAGAGAGTGGAAGAGGAATGCTCTATTCTGAATATGTAACTTGTATTAAATGAAATAGAAGAATGCCTTTTATACAGTACAAAGAGAGATGGAAAGATGATACACTGAAATTGAATTAACTGTCGCATATAACAGTTTTACTAACAGTAAAAACAAGTAAAAACTAAGAGGATGAAACTTCTGAATTAACTCCAATATACTCTTCTAAATAAGTTTTCCTAGAACTATGATTTTTTATCCTATTTTGATTTCTCTCGCTTGTTTTATTCTGTAGGATTGTTTATTTTAGCTTTTACGGTGGTTTTGATTTTGCGGTTATTATAGTTATAGCAGAATTCAAAGTACAAGATTGGTTAAACATTTGCTGATGCTTGTTCTCTACAATTTTAGGAGTTTTTGTTGGTTTGATTGGAATATATATGAATTAAACATGGAAATATTCTTTGATATCATGAATTATCTGTATTTTGAGCTTATGTTTGGTTTTACATTGTGTCTATCTGTAATGAATTTTTCTGCAGTAACTTGAACCCGTACCTCAATTAAATAAAAATAAATTAAATATAACAAATATATTTAAATATAAAAATCAAATAAATTAAACTAATTTATTTAAATATAAAAAATAAAACATGGCACAAATTAAAAATTGATTATAATATAATTGTTATATATTTTAAAAATAATATTATCTTATTTGATTATTTTATATTATGTTATATATTTAATTTTTCGTATAATTTTTGTAGAATTTATTTTATTCATTAATATTTTTTCTTAAGTAAAAGTTTATTTTATTTTTATGATATTTATATCCAATAAAACTTTAATCTATCACTTAAAAAAATTGTTTTAAATTCTGAAAAATTTGTAAAACTTTTATGTTCTGTAATTAAAAAATAAAATAAAATAAGATTAAAAAGAAATCTAAATTAAAAAATTTAAAATATAATAATAATTATATAATTAATCATATATTGAATTTAAATTTTAAATTCAAATGTAAAATAATACTTCAAATAAGTAAAATATTATGTAAAAGTTTTAAGAAGAAAAAAAAAAACTCAAAACTTAATAAAATATCTAAATTTTAGTATAATTAAATTATCTTAAGTAAATTAAATAAAAGATGCTTTAGTTTGGATTGTCTTCTTCCTTCATTCTTTGGTTGGCAACTCGCTCTGCAACTCACCCTCCCTCCCTCTGCAACTCTGCTTTTATCCCTTTCCGTTTTCTGATTTTCCGGCGCTGCCACGCACTCAAAACGCATTCTTTCTCCACCCACCGCATGGCCATGGGCATGGTGGATATCCTATGTACCCATCTCTACCAAAGCAATGACAGTATTGAAAACTCGTTGTCTAAAGTTAAGCCTAAACTTGATTCTCAATGTGTCATTGAATTCCTCAACTTCTGTCATCCCAAACAATCTCTATTGGGACTCAGATTTTTCATTTGGGCTGGATTTCAATCTGGCTACAGGCATAGTGCTTACACGTACAACAAAGCTTGTAAATTGCTAGGGATTCAACAAAATCCCCAAATTATACGTGATGTCGTTATTTCTTATGAGACAGAAGGGTGTTTAGTCAATGTTAACATGTTTAGGGAGATTATGAAGCTTTGCAAAGAAGCTCAATTAGCTGACGTGGCATTGTGGGTGTTGAGGAAGATGGAGCAGAGTTTCAACATTGGTGCTGATACTGTGATATATAATGTAGCTATTAGGCTGTGTTGCAAGAATGGTAACATTGAAGTGGCTGAAAAGTTGATTGAGGAGATGAGTTTGAAAGGTATTTATCCTAATCTTATTACTTACATGACAATAGTAGAAGGATTATGTGATGCGGGTCGCCTAGAACATGCTTATTCTTTGCTTAAAGTTATGAGAATGCATAGATGTTCACCCAATTTGGTCCTTTTATCAGCCATTGTAGACGGCTTGTGTAGGTGTGGATCTATGGAAATGGCATTGGAGTTGTTGGATGAAATGGAGAAAGGTGGGGATTGCAGTCCAAGTGTTGTTACTTATACCTCTGTGATTCAAGGTTTCTGTAACAGAGGTAAGTGGGCGGAAGCATTGGATATTCTAGATAGAATGAAAGCTTCGGGGTGCCCTGTAAATCATGTTACTGTTTTTACTTTGGTTGATAGTCTTTGTGTTGAGGATCGTGTAGAAGAAGCGTACAAGTTGATTGATAAGTTTGTGGTTGAACATGGTGTTTCTTATGGTGATTGTTGCAGTTCACTTGTGATTTCATTGATTAGGATTAAAAAGCTGGACGAAGCAATGAAGCTCTTCATGGAAATGCTTTCTGGTGATGTCAGACCTGATACTTTTGCATCTAGTCTTTTGCTAAAGGAGCTATGTATGAAGGATCTGATATTGGATGGATTCTACTTGCTTGAAGCAATTCAGAACAAGGGATATTTGTCTGCCATTGACTCTAGTATTTATTCTATTCTTTTATTTGGCCTTTGTCAAAGAAGCCATGTGGCAGAGGCCACAAAGCTGGCCAAGATAATGCTTAAGAAATCAGTTCCGCTGCAACCTCCGTACAAAGATCGGTCAATCGATATCCTAATAGAATCTGGAGAAACAGATCTTGTGAACCAGTTGACTGGCATTCGTAGGGGACTTTGATGATAAAATGTGTTAGGCCTCTACTTGTGTATAATAGGAGAAAGACAGATACACAACCTAACTGCCAGGGTGGTCGTTGAGGGTGTCTTGTAGACCAAAACTTAAATAAACTTATCTTCTCACGAATTTCAACCTTCAAATGTACAACTTTCTTTGAACCTTCAAATGTGATTTTGTGTTTGCTACTAATTGTATACACAACACACTTGCTTAAAATCTTGTTTCTAAGAGATGACGAAGTTAGGTTCAACCAAGTAACAGACAATGCACATACTTAACATATTTAATCTGATTTGAAAAATGAAACAATCAACGTGACACCCAGTAATTAGGGAAGGTGGCATCACACGTGGTTCACCGTTTCCCATCTTGCAGAAAACTTAACGCCATTGAATTTTAAGGACTATAAATACAAGTTTTCAAAACTAAGAGGACGAAAATGAACAAACCTTTCAAAGAGGAACGAAACCCAAAATCGATGATAGTTTATGAACTAAAAACATATTTAATTTATTATTATATTACATATATGACAAAGACAATTGCGTTGTCCATTGCAGAGGAAAGAGAAAAAAATGTTAACATTGTTTTTACGTATTTAAAAAAAATACTTCATTGAGGCAAATTTTATCAGGTTTGGACGAAATTGAAACCTTTTAACTAAGTTTGAACTAAATTGAAACTTTTTTTTTAAAAGGTTGGACCAACTTGACACACTGCACTCAAACTAGAGATAAATAAAACAATTAAATCTTTTATAAAACAAATTAGTCTATCCACGAAATTATTTTTTTTTAATAATTGTTTTATTTTATATACAAAAATAATAAGGTAGTGAAATTATTATATAATGAAATATAATGAAAATTAAGTTATATTGTTATAATAGTTATTATTAAAATAATTAATTAATAAATTTAAGTGACATGATAATAATTTCAGTTTTAAATAGAATAACTGAAATTGATAGATTGAAAGGAAAAGTTTTATAAAACAAACTAGTTTACGGGTTTTCTATTTTTTTTAATAATTATTTTCATTTTATATATTAAAATAACAAAATGGAAATTATTATGTAACGAGATATAATGAAAATTAAATTATATTGTTGTAATTATTATTTAAAGATTTAGTATTAACTTTTTTTTTCTACTTCAATCAGATTTTTTTGTTATTTAAACTAATTCATCATCCTTTTTAGAATTATAATTTTTTCTTTCATAAAACATATTAGTTTATTTAGAGATTATTTTCAAACTTCCACAAAACGAGCTTCTTTAAACTTCAAAAAAGTATGCTCCACTTCAAAAACATAATGAAGTGAATATAAATGTTGTAAACCTTGCAATCTAATAATAACGAGAGTGACATCATCTAAAAAAGACATGACACTCCGCCACCAATAGAAACATAAAAATTCTTAACAATAGAAAATTCATGCACAACACAAACATTATCATGATTTGACTCATGTTGTGACTAAGCAACAAACGATTAGTGCACCATAACAAAATGAATCATAGGCTCCAACACAAATTCACTATAGGGTCCACCACTTGCTCCACCATAAGCTCTACCATGAGCGACACAATAGGCTGCACAACAACCTTCACAGGCTTTAAAGTTGAACCTCTAGAGCACTTATTCCTATCTTAGGCACCAACCACCGTAAGATAATAAATTTATTGTATTTTTGCACTAATTGTTTTCTCCCTACCATAAATTACATTTGCATCTTTTGTCATCGTCTAAAATTACATAGGTCATGACTAATCATATTACATTTTGAACAAAAATAAGACGATTTCTCATACTCTACATCACAAAAAACTCAAATCCTAGTCTTTCCTCCAAAACTTGATTAGGAAAATCAGATAATAAATCAACGTCAACCAAGACACGTGCAAAGAAACATCAAGATTTATTCATAGTGTAATCATCTAAAGATAACTGTGTGTCAATGCCACACATAATGGAAAAAAAAATGCTTTTGATTATCAATATTCCAAAGAAAGGCCATGTATGCGCACCCAACATTGGATTTTCGTGAGCTTTATATAAGTTGGAACAAAATTTTTAAACCAAGCAAAATCACGAAGAGTTCCAAGAGACAAATTTAAACTCCAACCAACAAAACTCTTCTTATATCCTCAAGCAAAGAAAAAAAAAATGCATAGAATCCTTTGATAAGAGAAATTGTTGCCCATTGACCCAAATTTTTCTAGACCACATCAAGCTTCCTACAAAAAATCTAAATGTGTGATATGTTTATCCCTTTTGTTAACAAAATACGTCAATGCAAATGATTTTTGCAATTCTCTAGACCAGCAAGATAAACCTCTATTAAATTGTTAGAACCAATAAATCTCAACCAAAGGGGGAGGTAAATTGGTTTAGAATATGATTTTTCCCTTCTTGAATAAAATGCAATTTATGTGATTGTTTTAAATGAACTTTCTTAATCAATCAAAGATGTAAAAGCAAGTAAAGAAAGAAAGACAAGATTCACATAAGATTTTATATTGGTTCAACTCTAATGAATTTACATTCAATCTTCTTCCAAACAACCTAAGTTGGAAGGGATATGACTATGAGAATGTAAAGATTACAGAATTATAAGATCACCTATGCAATCTTAACCTCTAACAATCAAGAACAACTCTTTATGGTGATGCTACACACAATCACTCTAAAACTTTGTCTACGCAACAAGTATAACAGTAGTAAACGAGTTTACAATAAAAGTAAAGAAATGAAAACACCTTAAGTGTAGATTGTATACAAGAACTCAGAATCACCCTTTAGTTGCACCCAACCATACTTGAAAACTTGTTGTCTTGATCTCCACGAATTTAGGTTCTTTGTTCTCCAAGAATTCTTATGCTTTTTCTTTCTTCGCATATTAATTTTGTGAATGGCACTTCTCCTTTTAGAATCAAGACAAGACCAATTTATATGCATAAACATAATACTGGTATTTTCAATCAATTTGGTATTTAACATAATTGATTAAAATAGAAAGCAAGCATCTCCTGACATTCATTTTAACAGATTCAATAATCAGTTAAAGTCTAGTATTTCTAACATCTTCAAGACAGTTGAGATATCATAAAAAATCAATTAAACACTTTTGGAATATCATCAGAAACAAATTATTAATCAATTTTCTCCCCTTTCAACAATCTCTCCCTTTTTCTATAATGGTAAACCTATGTTCATGCATGTAAAGCTTTCTCCCTCTTTTGGCACTAGAAAAAAATATTGAATAGAAACATTGACTACAAAGTAGAAAGCAAATATAGAAGTTATAGCAATGTTTAAGTAGTTAACCATATAACAAGGTAATAAGTTCAACCAAATAGCAACTTTGATGCGAAATTTAAGTATGTTTTTAATTTCTGAACTTTGATGCAAAATTTGAATTCGTTTTTTTGTCCGAAACTCTAACACATTTTAGTCTCCAAACTTAAAATTAATTATTATAGTCATTTTAACCAAATTATGTTATTTTTTAACATGTTTCATGCTAGCAATTGAACTGTTTACATCGTTTAACACATTTTGGCTTTAATGTCAATTGAAAAATGTGTTTAACATGTCAAAAAATTTAATTTAGTTAGGTTAAAATAACTATATCCATTCTTTTTTAGAGGTGAGGGACCAAATGTATAAAGTTTCAGACAAAGACAAATATCGATTTCAGGTTAAAGTTTAGACACCAAAAATATATTTAACTCTTTTTAAAAAGCATTAAATTATTTATATTAAAATTTTATTTGAAGTATACTTTAAAACCATTTTTTATTTTAATGACTTTTTTAAAAGTAATTTTATTTCATTTTTTAAAAAAACTATGCAAGTTTCTATTATATTTCTTGATATAATAAAATTTGGAGATTTATGAGAATTATTATACATACACACAATTTCTTTGACAACTAACCATTCTACCCAAAATTATTTGTGTATCGTATTATAAGTATGGTAAATAAATACGCTGTGATTAGTGTGTAATTTGTTTTTATAATTAATCTATTTTTACAGTTGATTATTAATGTCATCAAGATTAGACAAACTGAATATTTAAAATTAGATTTCCAAGACTAAATTCTCTCTTATAGTAAAGATTTTCCTCATCACTCAAATTACCATCTCTATGTAATTAATGGTGTAACCGATTCATAAATAATAATCAATGATAAGGTAGAGTACTGAATATTTAGGAATTAGATTTTAAAGATTAAATTATCTTTATAACAACAAAGATTTCCCATATCATTAAATACATATTTACAAGTAAAAAATTTTAATGTAAAGATTTCCTCTCTAATTCTTGGCTTATCATTATATTTTTTATAATTAATCTATTTTTACCTTAGATAATTAATGTCATCAAGATTACACAAACTGAATATTTAAAATTAGATTTCCAAAACTAAATTCTCTCTTATAATAAAGATTTTTCTCTTCACTTAAATTACCATCTCTATGTAATTAATGGTGTAACCGATTCACAAATAATAATCAATGATAAGGTAGAGTACTGTATATTTAGGAATTAGATTTTAAAGATTAAATAATCTTTATAACAACAACGATTTCCCATATCATTAAATACATATTTATAAGTAAAAATTTTTAATGTAAATTTAGAAATAATAATTAATGATATCAAGATTAGGTAAACTGAATATTTAGAATTAAATTTTCAAACTTAAATTATCTTTAGTAATATATTTCCATCTTGAACACTTACCTTAATTAAATTATCATCTTTATAAATAGTGATACGATAAATTTACAATTTACTCATCTTAAAATTTTCTTCCACGATCAACGAGAGCTTTTCTTTGCATTCAACATTATCTTTCTTTGCTTAACTTCTTAATCACATATCCGGTTTGGTTTGAAACATGCCTCAACTTTATATAGACACAATAGTAGTAAGAAGAAGAATGGTAGTAAGAAGAAGAAGACACCAACACAGATTTCTCCGTCAGCAATACCGTGAGCAAGAGATCAGAGGTCACTCCAACTTTCCTTCCTACGTAACAGCTTCACCATATAGAGTTCCAGAAACAACAAATCATTCAAGAAGTTCTTCCATGCCCATACAAAATGCACCTAATAGAGAAAACATGCATAATCTTCATCCTCCCGCGTTTCGTGTAATATGTCATTCTTTTTACTTTTAAAAATTCTTAGTCTTTAAAAGCCTGCTTTCTTTATCATGTATTATTTTCTTTTCTTGTGCAGGAATTTCCTTCGTATATGCTCATGGACACTAATGACATGTCATATGAGACATTTTATAATGTGCAAGAATTTCTTTCATTAGGTGACCCTCATAGTGATATGCGCTTGGACATTGATAGCATGTCATATGAGGCAAGTATACTATATATGTATAGTCTGATGTTTTTTACTATGCATAGTAAAATCTTAGTGATTATGAAAAACTTTAAATTGCTAACGGTTTGAAATTGGACAACAGGAACTTCTTGAGTTAAGTGAATGGATCAATGACAACTCGAAAAGGGGTTTGTCAGAAGATATTATTACAAAACATATGCAGACCAAAAATTATCTACTACCTGAGAACTTGAGGGATCAAGAATCTGATATTTGTATAATATGCCAGGTATGAAATATAACAACATGTATATTTTATACTTTATAAGGTAATAGTTTATTTGTCTTTTTATGTGCTAGATTGAGGTTATTCATTAAAATTTGATATATTAAAAATGTTTTATTCTTTCTCATATTAATTGGAATGCCATTTCACAGGATGAATATAAAAATAAAGAGGAGATTGGAATTCTTCAATGCGGACATGAATACCATGCAGAGTGTATTAAGAGATGGTTACATGAGAAAAATGTTTGTCCCATGTGCAAATCAAAAGGATTGACTATTGAATAGACACGGAAACTTAAAGCTACTCATTATTTTAGTGAATTCATATTTTGTTCTAGATCAAGTAATACATATTCCTAACATAGTTGTAAGAGTGAAAAACTCATTGTTTACTATTTTCATAACAATTACATTTATCATGTTATATTGTTTTATAAATGTTAACCTTGAAAAATTACATTCTTAATATTTTTTCTTTTTTTCATTAATGTCTTATTTCCAAGTGCATAATATAAAGAACTGGTTTATTTTTTGAAATTAAGTTATATTGTTATAAATGTTAAATCTAGGTGATATATTGAAAGGAAAAGTTTTATAAAACATACTAGTCTATGCACGTGTTTTCTATTTTTTTTAATAATTGTTTTCATCTTATATATGAAAATAATAAAATAGCAAAATTATTATGTGATGAGATATAATGAAAATCAAATATTTTAAAAGATAAAATGGTTTCTTTATTATTTCATTTAAAAGATTTTTAAGAAATAGATTAGATTATTAATAATTTGATTAAAATAATTATATTATTTAAAAGATTGTCTAGGAGATAAAAATGTTGATTAATTAATTGGTTGTGTCGATTTTGTAATTAGACTATCATGTATTCATGTAAAAATAAATAAACTTATCTTTTCTAAATAAATGAATATATATATATATATATATATATATATATATATATATATATATATATATATATATATATATATATACACGTGGATTTGTTAGGATTTGATTGAAATGTAATAATTAATAAAATAATAATTCAAATTATATGAATATCAAAGATAAAATTTGATGGTTCCTATTCAATCCTAAGATATAAATCGTAATTATTAATTATACAGATAAATGAAATATTTAAAATTAAATTTCAAAAATTGAATTATCTTTAATAGTTCTCTTTAACTCTTTCCTTTCCTTATGATCGTTATAAATAATCTATTTTTACATTACATTTACAAGTAATAACTAATGTCGTCAAGATTAAATAAAGTGATATTTACCATTTGATTTTAAATTTAAATTATCTTTAATAGTAAAGATTACTCTTTTAAGTTTCTTTTGTCATTATCATCTTTATAATTTATTTTTAAAATAAATTTACAAATGATAATTACCGTTATAAAGATCAAATGAACGAAATATTTAGAATTAGATTTCAAAAATTAAATTATCTTTTAGTAGTAAAGATTTCTCGATTTCTCATTTCTCTTAATCTTATATTCTCATTTCTTTTGATCTTATCAAATTTAATGACATGAAGATGAGACAAACTGAATATTTAGAATTAGATTTTCAAAATTATATTGTTTTGAAAATAAAGATTTTCCTATTTAGCTATCTTTCTCTATATGTAGTCCATGTTAGAATTGATTTACAAATATTACAATTCTTACAACATTTTCCTCGTATTCAGAAACAGTAAACATTATTTGTTTTTCTTTGTTATATTCTTCATCACATCTTCTAGTTGGTTTGAAACATGTCTCAGTCTAATATGCATGAAATGACACAAGATCATGTACTTCACCATCAACCTAATGCAAGGTATACTAAAATTAGCTTATCACTAATTGGTTCACGAGGATATATGATCGTGGCTCACTTTAACAATTTCATTCGAGAAAACTATTTAGGTAATCAACATTTTCACTTTAACCGTAACAACTTAAATATTGTGCATGTTTTGATTTAGTATCATTTTCTTCCAATGTCCTATGTACAACGTAAATGTTTGTCTGTTTTTTTCTATATTAAATATATTATATCTTTATCTTTTTATCTTTAGTTAGTAGGAATATTTACCGGATGATCAGATACATCACCAATCAAATGTCTAGGTCAGGCGACGAAGGACTTAAATGCCTCTTGCATAGTGAAAAACTCATTTGTAGGCATAGGAACAAGGGCATCTGGTCCGACAACTTCATCCACTGTAACATAACAAAACTTCATAATTATTTGAAAGATCTATGTAATATATATAACAAAAATGTTGTAAAAATATGAGAAATGACATCTTACAATTCTTTCAGATATGTTTTTGGTAGTGTCGGAAGTGTAGGAGCCCGATGATCTTATACGGGCTAACTTTCACTTCTCGTGCCGAGATGGTTGTGAAGGTGGATGAGGAGGGTCACCACCCTCAGAAAGTTGAAGTCTACTATCTGACTTCTGCTTCATTATTTTTTTCCTCAAGCTTCCTATATCCACCACGAGACAATATGTGTGGATTTTTATTCTGAGCACTTATACCCTAAGCTTTTGACCTTGTTTATTGTGACAAAATGAAAATTTTTTTATGATATAAAATTATGAATGATGAATTGAATGATTTTTACCTACACTTACCTGCCACGTCTTGGATATCCTAAGTTGTACAAACTGATGCCATGTTTCTTCGTCAATTGCAGAATATTTAGAACATGGAGTTTCATTACTTTTTGGTCCAGATATATATCTAGATGTCAATTTTGTCTTAAACCCCCGAGATCTTTCTCCAATTGTAGATAAACACCTACTCCTTAGGCTGACGACATTTGGGATATCAAATGTCATCTGCAATAAATAAAGTAATAACCTTATATCAATACAAACTTATCAATATAATTAAACTACAATTTGGAGCAATATTGATTAACTTACCAATAGATTTTGCTAGATAAGATTCTGTTCAACCTCATATACATGGTCAAAGGATGGAGTAAGTATAGAGATATGATCATGTGCTAGTACTCTAAGGTAAGACCTAAATTCATCTGCATTTGTTCTAGATGCTACTCTAGTGACCACGTTAATAATGACAGGTGTCCTCTCACCTGCATTTCTTCTAAGTTGAAGTTGTCTACACCTTGTCACTCCTCTAGTGGGTCTAGAAGTGGGAACTTCATCCCCAGAAGAATGTGGTGCCTCAACCATATATCTGTCACAAAAAATAAGATGAACGATTAATAAAAGACTTATAAAATAACAAAAAGATTAATAAAAGATTAACAAAACCCATAAATTTTTACACAAATATGAAATCCATACATAATCATATGGATTGGTCATATGTATATTCCCTCATTGTGATCTTCTTGAATTTCATGTACATCATCAATTAAAGGGTCGTCATCCAAATTTATTGTCGGTTTAAATGAATGGTTGTCAGCAATATGAAGATTACTTATATTCTCTTCTTTATCTTCAATTTGTCTTTTTCCTTGAAGAACGACATACCAATGGTCAAACGCAGGATCTTTGACATAAAAAACCTGACTTGCTTGATATGCCATAATAAACAGTTCGTCTCCATAACCAACCTTTCGAAAATCAACTAGTGTCATACCAGATTCATCTATTTTGACACCAGTCTTATTGTCGATCCACTTACATTTGAAGAGTGCAACAAAAAACTTAGTATAATCAACCTCCCATATCTTTTATGTTCTACCATAATATTTCATTGATCCAATTACATGATTTTTATCTTTGGATGTGGAAAATTGTAGCAAGTCAGCTTCTAGACTGACGCCACTATTTTGTATTGTTCTTTTATCATCCAAAGTATTTGTATAGAATGTGAAATTATTTATTTCATAGCCTTTACAACATACAACATAAAACTTCAAACCATTTTCTACCCACAACAAAGTCTCAAAAGACAGTGATTCTTTCAAAACTTTAGATTTGAACCAGGACAAGAATGTTTTGTCATGCTCCATCAACTGCCATTTCTCTGATTGTCTTGGATACTTGTCCTTTACAACGACTTTGTGTGTTTCCAAAAACGGGATCACTTCATCTATGTTGTTTAATATGTATAGGTGTGCTTGCATCAAATCTTCACGACTTTTCGTCACCACATTCACACCTCAGATGCTTTTACTTGTAGACATCAATTTAACCATGATGTCCAAGGGACTCCTATCGAATTTGCTTTAGTCATATAATCAGAGAATAACTCACTACTTTCTTCAGCAATATATCTTTCAATCATTGAACTTCTGAACAATATTGATTTTTGACGTACCCTTTCAAAATCTTCATATAACGATCAATAGGATACATCCATCTTAAGTATATTGGTCCACACAACTTTATTTCTCTAATCAAATGAACAAGTAAATGCATCACGATGTCAAAAAAGGATGGAGGGAAAAACATTTCTAGCTGACACAAGATTATGATAATGCTTTGAAGTTCATCTAACTTTGTAGGATCGATGACTTTACTACAAATTGACAAGAAAAATGAGCATAATTGAGTTATGGTCTGCCTAACTTTTTTGGCAAAATTCCACAAATTGCCACCGATAACAATTGTTGCATTAAGATGTGGCAATCATGAGACTTGAGTCCAAAAAGCTTTAAGTCCTACATTGACACTAAGCTCTTGATATTTGAAGAGTATCCTTGTGGTACCTTGATACTCTTTAAACAAAGACAAAAACTTATTTCTCTTGTCTAGACACTGTGTAACATGCAGGGGGCAAATAAGTACGTTTACCAATCTCTCTTCGTGCCAACTCTTCTCGGATCTTCATGTCAACCAAATCCAAACGCGCATTAACTCCATCTTTTGTTTTTCCCTGGATTTTTAGTAGTGTACCAATCAAGTTATCACAAACATTCTTCTCTACATGCATGACATCTATGCAATGTCTAACATCTAACTTTGACCAATATGGAAGATCAAAGAATATTGATTTCTTCTTCAAAGGGGTTGTTACAGAAGACTTCTTGGACGTTTTCCTAAATACATGATGTACTCTATTAACCTTTTCAAGAACTTCAAGTCCATTAAGTGGAATGGGTGCATTGTCTTTCTCTTGTTGTCCATTGAATGCTTTTTTTAACCTTCGATATGGATGATTAGATTGTTAAAATCGCCAATGACGCATATACACTATCTTCCTTCCGTGTTTTAATTGATGAGCTGTAGTGTTTTCTTTACATATAGGACATGCTTTATGACCCTTCACACTGTACCCCAACAAATTACTGTAAGCTAGGAAGTCATTAATGGTGCAAAATAACATGGCATGCATCATGAAAGTTTCTGAAGCAAAGGCATCAAATATTTCAACCTCATCGACCCACAACAACTTCAAGTCTTCAACTAGTGGCCTAAGATAAACATCTATGTCATTTCTAGGCTGCTTTGGACCAGATATCAACATTGAATACATCATGTACTTTCTTTTCATGCACAATCCAGGAGATAAGTTGTAAATTATCAGTATAACGGGCTAACAACTGTGATTGGTACTTAAATTACCAAATAGGGTCATTCCATCAGTAGCTAAGCCAAACCTAAGATTTATACATTCTTGACCAAATTGGGAGAATTTTTGATCAATATTTTTCCATTGCTTTGAATCAGCTGGATGATGAAGCAACCCATCAATTGTTCTCTCATCTACATGCCATCTTAGGTTTTTAGCGTCTTTGAGATTCACAAACAAACACTTAAGTCTGGCCACGAGTGGAAGGTACCAAACTACTTTAAAAGCAGAACCATTCTTTTTTGTGTGACCACTATCTTCACTGTTGTTTTTTGACTTGTATCGTGATAACCCACATTTTGGACACTTTTTCAAAATTTCATACTCATTCCTATATAATATGCAATCATTCAAACATGCATGTATCCGTTTATACTTCATACCCATCAGACAAAGAATTTTTTTTGCATCATAATTACGAGTGGGTAGTGTATTTCCATCTAGCAGCATTCCATTCAACAACGACAACAATTCTGTAAAACTCTTATCAGTTCATCCATTGGTCACCTTTAAATCATGAGCCTTAACACCACTGATAATCGTGTGAATTAGTTGAACCGGCATACAAAGGAGTCTCCGCATCAGTGGACATCGTTTCATACACATGCATTTGGGCAAAAGCTTCTGCGCCAACATCAAAGATCATGTCCTCTAAATTGTCTTCTTCCGGTCGATCTTCCATATCCATGGTGGAATCATATACATTTTCAGTTGGAAAGATAGTTGGAAAGTCTATTAATTCGCCATGGCATATCCATGTTGTATAACTTCGTACGAAACCATCATAGATAAGATGTTCCCTAATATCAGTTGCGTTCAACTTCCTCCCATTCAAACAGTTCACACTGGGACATCTAAACTTGACTTCATCATCACCACTTGTACTTGCATTACGTTACGCAAACTCTATAAATTCTTCTACCCCTATCTCGTACTCAGTGTTGATGCTTGGTAAATTAATCCACCCTCGATCTGTACGCATGTTTACTGAAATTGTTTACACAATTTCAATAATCTTGAATGATCATTTTGATTGTGTTTGTATTCAAGGTGTCACCCTATCCCATTCAAGAAGATTCACTTTTTTTAGTTTATTAAACATATCAATTTTAAACAACATATCTAAAATTTCACAAAATTTTTCCAGCATTTCATGTTGGTGTTCAGGTTACACGAAATGAAAGTAATTATAAATCACAATTAAATATGCACCCGAAGACCAATACAAAATGCAATTGCAATAGAAGGATTCTATAAGGAGATGGCTACATGAGAAAAATGTTTTCTCGTGTGCAAATAAAAAGCATTGACTATTGTATAGAAGCCAAAATTAGAAACACATAAATTCAAGTCAATTCATATGTCGTTGTGTATGAAGTAGTATATATAGCTAGCATTTCTGTAATACTGAACAAAGTCATTGTTTACCGTTTTCATGAACTAATAAATGTAGTTACATTTCCGAATTGATCAGTAGAACAATTATATAATTGTTAACTCTTGGAAATTACATTATTAATATATTTCCTTATTTGTAAGTTGAATGTCTTGTTTTCAATTGCATGATAAAAAGAAATTGTATAGTTTTTATTACTAGTAAATTTAGTTTCATTGTGGAATTAGGCATATTATGTTATATGTTGTTTAGATGTTAACTTTAGAAAATTACATTCCAGATACCTTTATTTATTTATTTAGTTAAAGTTCTATTTACTTTTTACAAGTGCATGATAAAAAGAATTGTTTATATGATGTCTAGATATATCATACATTAGATATTCTTAGTTTAATAAATAGAATTATAATCAAAATTAGTTGACAGGAAACAAGAAGTCATTTATTGAACATTTTCATCAAGTCTTTTTCTTAAATCTTAAAAGTTTTAAAAGGTCTATTTTGTCAAAAAAAAATTGAAACTAGAATTATATTCTTTCTGAAATTGTAAATGTTTACATTTATAAGTAAACATTTTATTTTATATTTTTTGTAATTTAATTGTTTTATATTTTTTGTAATGTTAATTGGATTTCCTTTTAAAAATTTATTAATTATTTGTTTAAAATATATGCGGATATCATAGATACTATAGATTTTTTTTAAAAGGTAAGTATTGTTTAAACGAGTATTTGTTGTCAAACAAAACAGATAATGGACAAGATTTTTTGTTGTGGATCCCAACTATCCCTTATTAAAATGGTTGTAAGTAGGGATGAACAAAAAATAAACTGTACTAAACTAAATTGTTAAAAAAACTTGTGAAGCAAAAAGTAGTTTGCTTGAACAAATGTGGAGTGAAAATTAATTTAGAAGAACTAAATTAAAAAAAAAATTATTCCAACAAACTTCAGTAAAACTTGATCGAATTTAGCTGAATTTTCATCGGACCGACTAGGTCAAATTTAGAAAAATTTTGAGACCGACTTAATCAATTTGATCAAATTTGGGTTCTTTTTAACTTAAATGTTTACAATATTTATATTAATTCTATCTTAAGGTTAACGTCTTTTAGGCAGATTGACCTTAAGGTATGTCGAATAGAGTAGAGGTGATGTCCAATATTTGAATAAATATTTATTTTTAAAGAAAGATTTTTCGTCAAATGGTTGGGGGAACTGACGTAATTTTTGACGTCGACGTAGAAGATATTGGAGTACGTTTCACGTCAAGTGCAAAATTTGATGTCAATTTTTGAATAAATATTTATATTTAAAGGAATATTTGACGTCGATTATAAGGTGATTGGATGTAAGGTTGACGTCGAACATGTTGACAGTTGACATTACTAGTGCTGAGCCGTTGAGATCCTCGCCAAGCGTTGTATAATTATCGTTATCCACTGCATTATTTGAACGTCACTCATCGCCTTGAACGACATTAAGATGCATATGCTAACATCGAACAATTTATAATTTGACGTTACCTTCAGTAATTTTTTTCTCAATTCGGTTCGTTTTAGCTCATTTAACCAAACCTGAAATACAGAAACTAGTTTTCCAATTCATAAATGCACATAATTAATTAATTTAAACCATGCTATCATCAATTCATCAATTCCAATTAAATAGTAAAAGTAAAAGTTGCTAATGTTATCATCAAAACTTAAAAGAACCCACTTTTCCATTCATCTATTCACAATATTCATCCATTCACATTATTCATCTATTCTAAATAATCTATTGACAGTGTACATCTATTCACAGTTAAAAAGCTGCACAAGTAAGCAAATGCTACTATCATGAAAGGAAAAACCTAAAACTATAGCTATTTAAAATGTTTATTCAAATATCCTGCCCATTGCTCTCTTATCGTCTTTATTACTTCATTGGACAATGTAGAGGTAGTGTTGAATTGCTACAAAATCAAGGAAGGAAACTTTACAATTATATTCATTTTAATGTCAAAATTTTATTGATATTTGTAAGCTTTTCAAATGTAAATTTCTACCTCAGTCCAATCTCCTCTTATTTCAGCTCGGATGATTGCCTTCATCCATGACATGATGTAGTAGCCACATGCCTAGGAATCATTCTGCTTATTACACTAAACATGTGAAAGAACTTAGTCAAATGTAATGATTTAAAATTGACTACGAAAACTAAAGGTTAAAGATTAACGAATTCCAACCTTAGGATATATAGTCTCAATTTGTTGCCCTCCGGTCCTAGTCAGAACTCTAAACAAATTTGAAACATTTGAAACATTAGAAACATAAGTTAATATATTAATATCATAATGAATTGATAAGAATGAATGTAATACTTATGTTTGTATCAAGGACTTCAACTCCGGTTTCATCTTCCTATGAAGAGAACAAAACCATACAACTTGTGATTTTTTTTGGAATGATCACCATGAGTTGCCAATGGCCCCTATCATGTACCAACAACCAGTGAGTTTATTGATTAAAATTTGATAAAATTTGACAATATTGGGAAAACATATGCATCAATGTATGGCACCATATATATCTCTCTTAGACTCGGTCATCCATGTTTGCATATATGATTTTATGGAATCTAATGTGTTTCCAGATGGTTGGATGGTCTGAGGTTCAAGAAAGCCATAAATTGACCCCCGACCTGATTCCACTGCAATGGTATCCATGTACCTATAAGAATAAAGTTAAGTATATTTATTAAAAAGTAATAATACTAATATACAAATTGGAAAATAACAAATAAAAAACTTACATGCACCATAGTTGTATGCATGAAATGTTCAACATTCTATCTCCACCAATCAGCTCATATGCATCACTGAATTCAATATACAATGGAATATGGAACTTGACACCAAATGTTCTTAACTCCCACTGCACCGCTACCGATGCTTTTTTCAACTTATTTAATCTTGAGATCAATATGGATAGAGGATCATCGTCTTCTGCTTCCACACAAGCCTCAGGTTGAGCCATTGCTTGTTTCTCTGGTTGGTAAACCTATAAGTCACATTTACAGAAGTTAGGAATCATTTAATTATAACTTGAAGATTTAAGATAATAAAAATAAGAATACAATACCGCTGGTAGGCCAAAATATGGAACGATCAAGGCCTTAGGCCAAGCTATAAATGTGCCTAAGGCCTCTCCCACGAATTGGATTTCATCTGTCGGCATTGGCACTCGAGCCTGGGGGTCTCTAACATCATCAATCCTTACCTGTGCGTCAGTGGGCAATAAAGGAGCACCATGAATGGTCTGGCCTCCTGCAAGCTGTACTTTGATGGCCACTGTGCGCGGAGGATCCCCATCAACCAAAAACTCATACTGAATATTATTATCAGTTCGATCTGCATTAGAGCATGAGTCTTTGGTGCTCATAGGAGGTGCGGTAGGATCATCTGTAGGGGCGTCCTCCTGCTATGACTGTTGTTTTTGTTGTTGTTGTAGTCTGATCATCGCAAGTTCTTGTTCGAGCATTCTTAAGCGTTCTCCCATTTGCTCCTGTACTTGGACTTGTACCTGTTCCCTGATGCTACTAACCAATTTCGGAGTCACAACTTGTGTGCTTCTTGGTTTAGGGCCAAAGTAGTCCCTTAATCCAGTAGCTCCTAAAACAGCATGCACACGACCTGGACGGTCTGGCCGACCTGTGGCTGCTACTAGGATGTCCTTCCTATCTTCTGGCATAAACGTGCCTTCAGTCTCTTGCTCAACCAACTCATTCTGCATATCATAATAGACAAAGTTACATAATTTTTTATGAACTATAGTAATTACTTAAAAGTTTCCACTTACAATTCTATGGGATATCTCCTGAGCAGACTGGGATGTAAACTAGCCATTGGAATTTGTCCGTGCAACCTTCCACAATTCATGTCTAGCTGGTGGAGGTGCTAGATCAGGTGACTCAAGACCTAACTCCTCAGCACGATGTTTTCTCATATTTTTCTCTAATAATGCATAACCACCACGACAAAGTACGTGTGGTGTATCATTAAGCCTCTGACTTTCCTAGGCGGCTATCTTTTTCACTTATGAAAAAATGAAAATTATTAAGCATAAATCAGAAATTAACATCTTGTCTTATTAAGCAAAATATTATAAGACATACCTGTCATTCAAGAGTAAGTCTAGATTCTTTAAACTGCACCCACTCCTCATCAGATATTTTATACTTTGTACAGGGAGTGTCATTTTGTTTAGAGCCAAAGACGAATTTACGTGTCATTGTCGTCTTGAAGTCCCTCCACTGGGTTGCAATTTGGGATAAAATCTTCTTCCTTATCCTCTCATCATCAGGAATAACCCAATTTCCCTGTTAAAAAAGAAAATTAATGTTAAAGCATGTTCAACGAAAATAAGTCAATGATGGAAGTAAAACAGCTTAAACATACCAAAATATCCTGCCATAGTACATTTTTGTCAACCTCTGACACATCACCCCAACAGGTAGCGAGAATAGGGACATGAAATCTTGCCAGCGTGCCCAAGTAACTCTTAAACTCTGTTGCATGTTCCCCTATAGCCACAAATGTTTTAGGATCAAACTCCACCGACAATGGTTTATCATTAACCCGGCGGGATGTAACACCAGGCATCCGAGTCACAGATCTACCACCTCCTCCCGTCTGACCTGATCCACAACTCGTCATACATGTTTACAAAGTTAGTAAATTATAGTTAGAACAGACAAAATAAATAAATTGCCCAAGTAATTAAAACAATGTAATTTTCACAATGTTAAGACACCTTCCCATGCCAAGTCCAAACTGTATAACTTCTCATTATTCCATAGATGAACAGATGATCATGAATGTTGTTAGAGTCTTCATATACTAGATTGAGACAACGAACACAAGGGCAAAAATATGCCCCGTTCACTGGTTTTGCGTGTTCTTTAACATATATAGTATGAACTCAGAAACCCCTCACTCATAATCTTCATTAATACGACGCTGATGAATACTACTACTACTCTAAAAGCAAAGAACCCACGAAAAAAAAAACTAACTTACATAGAGAACAAAAAATAAATACTTATCATAGCATACATACACGAACACATATATCATACGAAAGAGATATTGAAGGGAAAAAAAACCAAACTTGAAATGGTGACATTGGAGAAGATGATGAAGTTCTCTGACAACGAATGAACACAAATATCATACGTTGAAGGAAAAAATAAAATATCATAGTATCGTTATACATATATCATACGTCCAAAATCGACATATGAAATATTAAAGATAAAAAAAAACTTGAAATGGTGTCACTAGAGAAAATGATGAAGTTCGCTGACTACTTACGAAACACAACCTAAAGATAAACGAAAAACATTCGGTAAACCTTAGAAATGGGAACCAAATGACATTACAAAGACAGAAAAGATTAAAAATAACCTTCCTTCTTTATCGCAGTCGTCCACGAAGAAGAAAGTTCAAGCATAAATGGAAGCGCGAACAAACAGTGAGACTGTGTTATGTTTTTACATTCATATTCCACGTCGAATACAAGACACACTTAACGTTATATTTAAAAACCACGTCGCAGCCCCAAATAATCTGACGTTTCCTGTAAAAAGCAGGCACCTTTTTTTATTTTTTTGTTATAAATTGTAAAGTTTACGTCGAAGTTGAAGCGGCTTAGACTTAGTATGGGACGCCTAAAGTTTCTACCTTTTTAATTCTTTATACTTTTTTCTTTTAAACATGAGAGCATTAAATAGAACGTCGTATTGTATGGGAATTTGACGTTTTATTCTTCCGCCAATATCAGAAAGTACCGTACTTTTGGATCTCTTTTCTTTTCACTCCTCTCATAGAACGTCGAAGGCTGCGGGGCTGGGACGTGAAAGGAATTAAAGTATGTTGGGAACATTAATGGTGTGCTTAATAGAGCGTCGTATTCGGTAGGACTTTGACATTTTTTTCTTCCGCCAATATCAAAATGTGGCGCTCTTTTTTGCTTTAAAATATGACATCAAATCTTTTCTTTTTACGTCTTCCTTAATCAATTCAAGTTAGCAATGTACTGAAATTTTCACTTTTACACCAGTGATCAGTTTTTTATCAATATCATAATCATCTCCAGTATAAAAACGTTCCTCGGGTCTCTTCATCACTTATCTATCCAGATGGGTTTGCGTTTCTTGTAACCCGGGCAACATTCTCTTTTCTTCTTGATGATGATGATGAAGAAGCCATGTCTGAATAGAAATCTTGCAATGTCTTTCACAATGTAGAGTGTTTAACTATTCAACTTAAAAACTATACGTTGAATTCTACTAGGCTTCAACGTATTAATTGTAGAAGACAGAGAGTTTGAAAAAACATATGTGATTAGACGTTTTCTTCTTTAGCCTCCCGCCCTTTTGTTTCCTTCTTTCCTTTAAACCTCCAATAACCTCCCGTTACCATTATATTTTAAGATATGATTTACATACTTTTTAAAAAAAATTATTTTATAAATATTAGTGTAAATTTATGGTAAAATATAATAATGATTTGTGGGTCAAATTTAAAGAGAATGAAACTTAATTTCATTAAAATATTATTATAATTTCAGAAATAAAATAATAATAATAATAATAATAACTAATGAGAATTAAGTTTATACATCAGAATAATTAAAATGATAATAAATATTATTATATTAAGAAAAGTTATGTGAAATTAATGTTCTTTTAACATAGTGTACACCATAAATGAATTTTTTTTATTAGATTCAACAACATTCCCATACCTTATATTTCTTTCCTCTCCTTTAAAAACTTTTATGATTAAGTTAGGTATTATAAAACATTAATTAAGTCTTCAATTTTTAAATTTTAGGATAAAGATATGTATGATTATGCTAAAAGACCTTAATTGATTTTAAAAAAATAATACTTTAAATTTCAATAAAAATTAAGTTGAGTGATAAAGTGAAGGTTAAGACAAATTATTGAGATAGGAAGGTGTGTAGAAAAAATTGAAACAAGTTAACAACTGAGATGCATCAAACCAATAGCCAAAGATCGAGAAGAGACAGCGTGTATGGAGAATAGTGAGGTTGTATCGAAGTACAAGACTTGACCTGAATTAAAGGTCAAGACATCTAGGCCAAAAATATACACAGAATGGGTTGGGTCGAAGATTAAGGCAGGTTAGGTTTGACTAATGGTCGAGACTGGTTGACCCAAACTGAATGTTCGGATGGGTTGATTCAAACTAAAGGTCGAGATAGACTGACATAATTAGAGTTGTCAAAATGGGTTGTAACTCGCGAGCCTATCCCTGATGGGTCGAGCTGGTTTGAATTTTTTCAGCTCGTTACGTGAGCCGGGTTGGGTACACTCACTAAGAGACCACCCCGTAGTGGGCCGGGCCGGGTCGAGCCGGATTACCAGTTTTGACAGCTCTAACATAAGTTGAAGGTCGACCAAATGTTTTCATTTTGTGATTGGTCCATTTTGGTGTTTATGATTATTATGATTGATTATGGCAATGATTTTTTACCAATACAGAATGACACGTAGATGTTGTTAAAATGTTGTCAAAAAAAGGTTGTCAAAGTATCACTATCCTAAAAATTCAATCAAACTCTTAGACCTTTTTTTTGGTAACATTCATATAAATTACTTTGAAAAATTTAATAGTTATAAAATGGAATTAGTAGAAAAGATTAAGTTTTAAAACATACTATGATTAAAATTATTAGAAAAAACATCCCTCTCATGCATTATTTTCTTGCTTTTTAGAATTTTAACAAACATGTATCATAATCCAACCATGTTGTCATTAATGTCACCATAAATAATAAGTAAATGCACATTTTCATTTCTTAATTTATAACGCTTGGAATCAATTCTTTATTACATAGAATCGATTATATTAATGTAGTAAAATTGAAAGTAGAATTATATGAATATAGAGGGCACATCAAACTTTTTAACTTCTATCCCTCCAAATGTCTCCTTCTTCACGGGAGATTGAAAGTAGACATTTTTGGGTTGCGGGAAATCAATTTGTTCTTATCTGAATTAAACTACAATTATTACTTTTTCTCTTAATGATGTTTGAACGTCGGTTTCGGCTGGGATTCGACGTTCATACACGTTGGCGATTACTAAGCATAATTACACGATGTACATGAATCAAACGAGATCTATTACTTTTTCTCTGAATGATGTTTGAACGACGAATTTCGCAGGGCTTCGACGTTCATACAAGATGGTGGCGTGTGGCAGTTACTAAGTATAATCACACGATGTACGTCATCGATTCATCGTCATTTCATATGAAGAAGCCCTTTCCAGTTCAAGTTAACAAAATGTTTTTATTTATAGTACAGAAATGGTTAAGATATCTTACTGAAAGGAAAGTGCTTACGAAAAAGAAATATGGTTCACAATATGTTTAGTGTTGAAACAATTTTAAGCTCTAAAATAATTATCTACAAAAGTTTTTCAACTTCATTCTTTAACAATGTGTGATTCTTTTTTTAAATTGCCCGTAAGTTGCACTCCTCCGATAGATTTCAGAGCTATCTGATTTCTAAGGGAGGAGACAACTTAAGGACAATTTAAATTTGGAATCTATTTACACTATTGACGTCGAACGTTGAGTACACTCGATGCAAAAATAAATTTTATTAAATTATTAAAAGTTATGTGAAATTAATGTTCTTTAACATAGTCTACATCGCAAATAAAATGCCGCACTCAGGACTCAGTCAACAAAATGCTTTTTATAGTCTACACGGTAAATAAGTTATCGTACTGAAAGGGAAGTGCTGAGGAAAAAGAAATATGGTTCAATATATGATTAATGCTGAAAAAATTTTGAGAAAAAAAATAAAACGTCAAATCCCTAGAGCCTTCGAAGTTTTATGGCACGCTTTTCAATTGCAAAGGTTTCTTAGGCGTAGTATTGGAAGCCAAAGTATAAAAAAGTACCGTACATTAAGATCTTTTTTGTTTTTCCCCTCTCATTGAACGTCGAAGGTTGGCGGGGCTTTGACGTTAAGGGAATTGAAGTATGTTGCGAGCATTAATGGTGTGCTCGCAATAATATAATATCGTATTTGATAGATCTTCGACATTTTTTTCCTCCACCAATAGAAGCGGGTGGCGAACTTTATATTCTTTTTTCTTTAAAATCAGACATGAAATTTTTTCTTTTTAGTTCTTCCTTAATTGATTCAAGTTAGCATTGTACTGAAATTTGAACTTTTAACCAGTGATCAGTTTTTGATCAATATCAGAACTGCATAATCTTCTCTTCTTAACTAGATTGAGAGTTAGTCCACATACAATGCAATCAACATTCATAATTCATAGATCATTTACTAAAATAAATCTTCATTGCATTTCTAAATAAAACCGAAGGAAATAGAGAAACCAGCAGTGGCTTAATAGCCATGATTATAAAATTAAGAAAAAAAACTTAGAAAAGTAGTCCCAATTATTATCAAGAAGATTCCATTGAATCTTCATCGTCAGAATCTTCAGTATGATCTTCACCACGAGTAGGTGGACTTCCGACAGTTTGCTCATCAGTGAAGAACCATCCATTCTCAGTCCTTTTTAGCCCAATAGATGACAGACTTGGTATACCAATATCTTGTGACCTTTTGCACACAAATATTTCTTCTTCAGATACATCTACTCCTTGGAGTTCCAACACCTTGTTGATAAATACTCCATATGGCAATTTGTGTGCATAATCATCTCCTACAGCGATCATGTGGTCTTTTAGAACCGCAACCCAGTTGGTTCAGATTCTAGTCTTGATAGAATTCAACAAAAATACATCTTTTGTTAACATTTCGTCCTCGTTCAATCTTCCAGGCAGCAGTAGCCAAGTCAGGACATAAACAATAATTTTCTCCTCCTTGTTTAAGCCATCATGTAGGTACTGCTTATCCACCCTGTACCTTATGGATATCTTAAGCAGTTTACATATATAGCTCTCTTTGTTAGCCACATGTTTGACTCAGAATCACGGATATGAGAAGCCAAACCTTCAACTTTAAGACCAGCAATATTTGACCAAATATTATTGTCAATAGTAATGTTAACACCTTTGACCCTTGAGTGAATGACCCCATTTACAACCCTCAGGTTTGTGTAGAAAACCTCTACCAAATCTGGATAGCAATTTCCTTTCATCTGGACAAAATCAGTAAGCCCTTGATATGCAATCCATTCTTGAAAAAGGAAACCTTCTTTCTTGAACAATTGCAGGTCCATATACATGTGAGGAACTGCAATTTTTAAATGTCTCCAGTATAAAAATTTTACTCGGATCTCTTGATCACTTATCCATCCAGATAGGTTTGCGTTTCTTGTAATCCTGGCAACCTTGTCTTTTCTTCTTGATGATGATGATGAAGAAGCCATGTTTGAATAGAATTCTCGAAACGTCTTTCACAATCTAGTAGTTTTTAACTTCTCAACTTCTCTGGTTTAAAAATACAAACGATACGTCAATTCTACTGGGCTTTGTCGTATAAATTGACTTGAAAAAACACATGTATATGTCAAATATTTTGGATATTCGACGTTTTCTGGTTCTGCCTCCCTTTTGTTTCCTTTTTTTCATTTAAACCCTCATAACCTCCCGTTACCATTATATTTTAAGATAAGATTTATATACTTCTTATATATTTTTATTTAATGATTTTGTCTAAATTTATCTTGTAATATTTACATATTATAAAATATAAGAAAGATTTATCGGAGAAATTTAAAGAGCATAAAAATTTATTTCTTTAAAATATTATTTTAATTTGGTATTAAAATTAAGAATAATAATAATAATTTATGAGGATTGAGTTTTTAGTTATAGATCACAATAACTAAAATCATAATAAATATTATTATATTATTAAAATTTATGTGAAATGAATGGTTTTTTAACATCCGAATTAACTTTTTTCATATAAAAAATGAAAAATAGTCTACACTGTAAATAATTTCTTTTATTAGATTCAACAACATTTCCAATATATTTCTTTCCTCTCCTTTTAAAAGTTTTATGATTAAGATAGGTATGATAAAACATAAATCAAGTCTTCAATGTCTCTTTCTAGGTGTTTTAATTTTAGGATAAAGATAGGTATGATTATACTAAAAGACTTTATTTGATTTATAAAAAATAATACTTTAAATTTCAAAAACGATTAAGTTATAAAATGATATATTAAGATAGATTATTGTTTACAAAAATTGAGATAGGTTAGTTAGTAGAAAAGATTGAGACAAGTTAAAAACTGAGATGCATCAAACCAAGCTAAAGATCGAGAAGAGACAATATGTATCGATAATAGTCAGGTTTTATCGATGTACAAGACTCGTCCTGAGTTAAAAAGGTCACGACAGACTGATCTCGGCCAAAAATTAATACATAATGGGTTGGGTCGAAGATTAAGGCAGGTTAAGTTTGACTAATAACGGTCGAGACTGGTTGACCTTAAATGAATGTTGGGATTAGTGATTCAGAGTAAAGGTCGAGACAAACTAACATAAGTATAAGTTGAAGGTCGACCGAATGTCATTGAACTTTCTTTAGGGTTTCTTAGGTGCCTTAAACATTTATACCTATATGTAAGGCACCAAGTATATATGGCATCTCCATCTTTGTCTTATCAACCTCTAGTCCAAGCAAATAGTTGAGACGGACAGGCCAGGTTATGATTAAAATTAGGTAAAATTTGACCACAACCAAAATTTTTTTAAGGACCATGATATGTTATCAACTTTTTGACAATATACAATGTATCACTATTTTATTGGTCTGTATATTTAAAAAGTCCACAACAAGGATAAAAATTGAAATGAACTCTTAGAACAAAAATTTGGTCACATTCAAATAAATTACTTTGAAAAAATTAATAGTCATAGTAAGTTATTAATATAAATGATTATGATATCAATAAAATACTATGATTAACATTATTAGAAAAACAAATTTGAACTCTCTCATGCATTATTTCTATGCTTTTTAATATTTTAACAAATGTGTGATCAATAACCAACCACGTTGTCACCATAAATAATCATTAAAAACTCATTTGCATTTCTTAATTTATAATGCTTTGAATCGATTCTTTATTATTTAGAATCGACTATATTAACTTAGCAAAATTTAAAGTGAAATTATATAAATATAGAGGGGCACATCAAACTTTTTAACTTCAATCCCTACAAATCTCACCTTGATAATTGAAAAGTACACAATTTCTTCGGGGCGGGTAGTCAATTTGTTATTGTATGAATCAAACAAAATATATTAATTTTTCTATGATTGATGTATGAACTTCAAAATCGGTAGGGCTTCGACATTCATACGAGATGGTGTTAGTCAGTTACTAAGCATTATTACCCGATGTACGTCATCGGTTCATCTATAAATATAACCACTAAGCATTATTACACGATGTACGTCATCTATAATAACAGTTGATGTCTTCTTCAACCAGAAGCCAAAGGTCATCAATTTTTTATTGTTTTTTTAATTTTACTTTTTAATCATCCAATATAACGTCTCACGCTGTTGGCATTTGACGTTATGGGTCAATTTGTTCTTATCTAGAACAAAGGAGATTTATTATTAACTTTTTCACTGAATGATGTTTGAACGTTGAATCCGACTTTCTGTACGTTCATCTATAAATATGGCTTGAATATCACGTAATGACTTGCTTCCTGTTTCCGTATTGAAGATATTAGGATTCATGTTTTTTATCTCTTAGCTCTTTCCCTTTCCTTAGATTTTGAAACATGTTTGTTCTTCAAATTGCAATTTGCTCACTTCAATTTGAAAGTGCCACATTCAGGCCTCCGTGCATATGAAGGTGGCATTTCAAATTGAAGTCAACAAAATGATTTTTATATTACAGAAATGGTTAAGTAATCTTACTGAAAGGGAAATGCCGAGGAAAAAGAAATATGGTTCAAAATATGTTTTATGCTGAAAATGGAGTTGTTTTCTACCAATAGAATTCAGACCTATCTGATTTCCTATGGTAGAAACAAATTCAAAATATTTTAAATTTATACAGTTGACGTCAAATATTGAGTACATTCGATGCAAAGGCTTGGAGATTCACGTCAATTTTTTGAGATAACCGACGTCCTATACCTTAGAGGATTTCAAAATGAAATCCCAATTTATAAAAACACAACATCTAAAATGAAGACCGAAGATGATGGAATACATTTTAACCAAAAACAGGAAGTAAAACAAAAATTAAAACAAGCAAAATAATGGAGAATGTTTTTGAAATTCATAAATGTTAACATTTTCCTCTGGTTTTCATCCATGCCTTCATGGATAACGAAGAAATGACTTTGTTTAGAGGAGGAATTGAAGGAAAACCAAAGGAAAAAGTTAACATGAATTTGGTTGTGGAAGTTATGTAGGATAGGTTTTCAAAGGGTCTACTTGAAATTCATAAGTGTAAACATTTTCCTTTGTTTTAGCCCTTTGCCTTCATGGTTAACAAAGAAATGTCTTTGTTTAGTAAAGGGAAAGAACTAAAATAGATGAAAAAAGTTAACATGAATTTGATTACCGAAGTTATGTAGGTTAGGTTTTCAAAGGGTCAAATTGAAATTCATAAATATTAACATTTTCCTCTGCTTTACCACCATGCCTTCATCGTTAAAAAGAAATGTCTTCGTTTAGTGAAGGAATGACGGCAAAACAAAGGAAAAAAGTTAACATGAATTTGGTTAGTGAAGGGTTTCAAATGGTACAAAATGAAATCCAAATCTGTTATCATATTTCTTCGGTTACTCCCTTTCTATTTCATTTTTCTTTTAATCCAATATTAAACGTCGAATGCCAATGATGGTGGACGTTGTATTTGCAATAGAACGTCAAAGCATTTGGCAGCGTTGACGTGACGAACATTTGAGTGGTTGGCACCATTAATTGTGTGCTTTTACTAGAGCACCAATATTACATCCAATTCTATGGGGCTACGATGTTTTCTACTTCATCAAGAAGCCAAAGGTCGCTCCAATTTTTTTTTTTCTTTTAAACCCTCACTTTAACGTCAGACTCATAGTTCTTTGACGCATTTTTCGTCAGCAAGGAGGTCATATCAGTATCCAAAGAGATTTCTTACTTTTTCACTGAATGATATTTGAACGTCGAATTTCGCTAATATTCGACGTTCATACTAGATGGTGAACTGTGAAAATTATTAGTACAATTACTCGATGTACAACTTTTTTCATGATGAAATGATATTGCACGACGATTCTATATTAGTATGAAGACACTGTTTCATCTATAAATATGCATGTGCTTTTCTTGTAATTCATTGTCATGTTTCCGTATCTCAGTAGCATGGATTTCTTTGGTTTTCACCCTTTTTAACTTATATCTTTTGTTTGTTATAGCTCCTATGCGTCACCCAAACTTTTGTGACCGTAAAGAGCTATGAGAAATCAAAAGAAAAAATGTTAACAGAGTGACAAGTAACGCTAAAATTTTATAAGTGAAGGTCTAGATCAAGGATCCGTAATTGTATTTATAGAAATGGACTTGATTTTTGACGTCAACTTTTGCATTATATGACGTAGTATTCCTCTTTTCCGATTTTTCTTCTTCCAAAACATCATTTATTTGTAGAATTCGATGTGAAAAATTCAAGGATTTAAAAAAAATTCATTTTAAGTAAAGAAATCAAATGACACAATTTTAAACACTAATCAGTCAGCTTTATAAATAAAACACACTTTAACATTACTAAATTACAATACAACAACTTGTATGGAGAGATCAACAAAGTTTCATCAACATACATATTACAATTACATTAAAATCACATATAACAAAGACCATCCCCAGTAACACCTTCAACCACTTTTCCAACATAACAACACTTTTCTCTAAACAAGCTATTTTCATCTTCATCATCAACTTCTTCCATCTTCATCACACTTTGTTCCATCATCATAATCAAACTTCCACCTGCTTGTTCATTTGTAGAGTTCGATGTGAAAAATTCAAGGATTTAAAAAAAATTCATTTCAAGTAAAGAAATCAAATGACACAATTTTAAACACTAATCAGTCAGCTTTATAAATAAAACACACTTTAACATTACCAAATTACAATACAACAACTTGTATGGAGAGATCAACCAAGTTTCATCAACATACATATTACAATTACATTAAAAACACATATAACAAAGACCATCCCCAGTAACACCTTCAACCACTTTTCCAACATAACAACATTTTTCTCTAAACAAGCTATTTTCATCTTCATCATCAGCTTCTTCCATCTTCATCACACTTTGTTCCATCATCATCATCAAACTTCCACCTGCTTGTTCATTTCTTCCACTTCTACTCCTTTCTTCTCCATACAACACATTTCCTTCTTCTATTGCTTCTTCACTGCACTAGTGAAAGAAGTTGTAGCCAACGAAATCTCCGCCCCCACCTTGTTGAACGACAATAGGCACACTCCCTCGTCAAAACCCACAAAATTAAACAAACATTTATGGTTATATTAAACTAACCTTGAAGTTAGGGCAACCCCAGGATTTTTTTCCCTTATTTTTAGGGGTTCTCGCAATGCGTAAAACTGCAATGTGACCACAAAAGCAAGTGGGTTTTACAACCAACCTCCTAACACTGGCACTACTGTGTTGGAAGCCCGAACCCAAACACTTGCAAGACGAAGATGAACAAGACATTTCCTCAGCTGCATGGTGCATAAACATAAAACACTGGCTACCAACGTCAACAATATTATTATTCCACGTGGATCACATTGAATTTAATGCACAATGGCAACCGAGTGTTTAAACTGAAACAAAAACATAAAAAAAGCATAATAACACCAAATATAGGGAAAATATGAAAATATAACCACGAAAAGTATATACTAAATTTTCAAACATAGAAAAATATACTAAAATATATTAAAATATTACATTAATTTAATAAAAATAAACTAATCTTCCTAATTTGAGTCAAATGTCTCCATAGACTCATCTTTTGTTGTGTCGACTTCATCATCAGATTCACTTGCTGAGGTTTGAACTAAATTGTCTTCATCTAATTTGTTGTGAATCATGATCAAAGATTTTTGAATTATTGAAATTCTTGTTGAAAGCCTTCGAAATTGATCCACAACAAATCTTTCAAACTCAGTGTGTGGAGTGAAGGTAGAAGAAGTTTCGTCAACATCCTTGAACATCCAACCATCTTTTGTTTTCTTTAGACCATTAAAGGTCAATGCCACTTTTCCTATTTCATTTGATTTGGTGCATCCGATTTTTTTTCTCACCAGTAAGATCAACTTAATGATGCTTCAATACAGTACTGATAAAAACACCATATGGCAGATTATGTCCATGCCTACTTGTAGTTTCAATCATGTGCTCACTCATAACAGCAACCCAGTTGGTTGGTATCCGTGTTTTTATGGCATGAACCAAAAATAAATCTTTAGTAGTTAGACGATCATGTATACGTCTTCTAGGTAGTATTACCCAAGTAAGTACAAAAGCACACAATTTTTCTTCCATTTTCAAACCATCAAGTAGATACGGCTTGTATACATTTAGTCCTTTTGGATTTCTTAGAAATTCCTTATAAATCTTCTTCTTGTTGGTCCATTGGTTAAGTTAAGAATTTCTTTCATGAGACTTGAAGCCTTGTGCTTTGAGACCAGTAAAAGATAACCATATTTCATCATCAATTTTAATATCGACACCTTTCACCCGAGAGCATATAACACCATCGACAAGCTTCAGATTGTGGTAGAATACTTCTACCAGGTCAGGATAGCAATCACCGGTCATTTCTACAAATTTTGCAAGACCAACATCTACAAGCCAATCTTGAAAAAGAAACCCTTGCTTTCTGAATAATTCCAGATTCAAGTACTTGTGATGGACCACCTAGAAGAGTTATCTATAACATCCAAATTTGTATCGTGTTTAATCATCACTTATCCACCCATTTGGACTAGCATTTCTTACAACCTGTTCAGCCTTCTTTCCATGTCGTGAAGATGAAGAAGCCATTTGAGAATATGATTTAGAAGTTTAGGGAAAGGTTACAGTTTCAATATAAGTTCAAAAATATATTTAGTTTCAATATAACTTTAGAATAACACGTCCTATACCATTACAACTTCACGTTCTATAGTTAAAATACTTGGAAGTTTAAATCAAAATGTCGAAGCCCCATAAAATTCGACGTTCATCGGCGGTAAATATTTAAACCAGCGCGCCATTCTTATATTCTTTTTTTTTCTTTTAAAACACAAATAGTACATCCATTTCTAGAGCCATGGACGTATTATTGTAAGCCAGACGCCAAAGACTTACTCCCTTTTTAATTCTTTTTTCTTTTTTCTTTTAACCACCAAGATTACGTCGAATTCTTCGAAGATTGATGTATTATTTGTCAGCTAGAAGCCAAAGAGTTTCTCCCTTTTTAATTCCTTTTTCTTTTTTCTTTTAAAACACCAAGATTATGTGGGGATTGATGTATTATATGTCATCCAGAAGCCAAAGAGTTTCTCCCTTTTTAATTCCTTTTATTTTTAATCCAACAATAAATGAAGAGTTACTCCCTTTTTAATTCAACAATATTTAAAGAGTTGTAATACTTGGACGTTTCAATTTAAAAACCACCTTTAGTACGTCGATTGCTTAAGATACTCGACGTATTATTGTAAGCCAGAAAGCCAAAAGTTGAACGTTGATGAAACACTGATTAAAGGCTAACTCCAATAACTGTTGAGCCGCATAGTAAAACGTCCATCCCTTAAGATGTTTGACATTGAAACTGAAAAGATTTGATGCACAACTTTATATATAATAGGTTTGACAACCTATTATGCACTTAGTGTTCTCTAAACTGAAGAGTTACAATAAACCATAGAACTATGACAAACGTTCTAGAATCTGATCAGAAATGGCTTCTTCTTCATCATCAAGAAGAAAAGGGAAGGTTGCCCGGATTGCAAGGAATGTTAATCTTACAGGGAGGATTAATGATGAAGACATTAGAGGGAAGCTTTTAAGTGTAAGGAAGATTACAACTGTGGTTTCTCACAGATATCTGAAACTGGTGAGGGTGTTCTACTCCAACATAAAGATGAGTGATGAAACATTTTGTTCCACAATCAAGGGGGTTGATATAAAGGTTTGGATTGGGATTGTCATTTTCCAACTGATCAGGAAAGAAGGATTTCTCTTTGAAAAATCGATTGGTCATCAGCAAGTTTATCCCATCTCTGAATCTTGGAGTGCAAACAAAACAGATTTGACAAAAACTGAAGAAGATGAGTGGGCTAAATGGTATGCGGTGAAAATAAATTGTATGTCAGAATCGCTAAAAAGATTCTTGGGGCTCAGGTAAATTGAAAGATGACTGTAACAAAAGAATATGGATTTTCGTGTTTGATTTTTATTTTGTAATCAGTGTCGCATACAAGATTCTTAGGGCTCTGGTAAATTGAAAGTTGACATAGTCATTGACAAAAGACTCTAAGGATTGAAAAATCACCAATCAAAATGGAAAGAAAGGTGATGCAAACAACCAAAAGGGATCATCAATAATTCTGCAATAGAAGAATATGGATATTCGTTGTTTGATTTTAATTTTGTAATCAGTGGCTTCTTAAGCCATCTTTTAGTATTGCTAGTTGTAATCATCTTTTGAATATTAATGAAATTCTCTTTTGGCAAACATTAGTGAATGGTGATTGAATTGTATAATTGATTAAACCTGATAAAATCACTTTTATGATTGCAAATGTCCATTTTAATGCTACATGATTACATTGCATCAGTATACTTAAATAATTACTGTTGGGAAAGGCCTAATATGGGCCTCATATGGGCTTCAATAATAAAAGGCAGTCTACTTAAATGATATATGGGAAAATGCAATTTGCTGCTAGAAACGAAGAGATTGACGTCAATTTCTCCAGACTTCCAAAGTGTCTTTTTGCTTTAATTCTCTTTTCTTATAATCCAACAATAAACGTCGAATTTCTTGAGCATCTGACGTATTGGTCGCTCTCTTTTTCTTTTTACTTTTTAAATTCCCATAGAATGTCTAATTCTTGTGAGCATTAATTTTGTGCTGTTACCAGAGGTTTTGAATTGACTCTATAAATATAATGCTTAACTTTATACAATTGCACAGTTTGATCGTTATTGAATGACTTATTTTTTAATGTTTCATTAAGTTTTTTTTCTCCGAATCAGATTCACTAATTCTGTAGAAAACAACTTCAAGAAACTTAAAAATTGAATCATATAATCAAGAAACTTCAAGTTATAAAAGCAGTTCTGCCCCTCCAGGGGTTCTACAGATTTTGAAAAAGCACTTATCTTCTTAATATTTTTCTTTCCTCCAGATTTCTGTTGTTCAAATTCTTCTTCCCATCAAATAGGTGCTCTATCAGAAGGAGATTAATAACAATCCAAAAATAGAGGATTCTGATGAAGAGTCTACTAAAGAAGATTCTAGGAAGACGTTTGAATAAGAATAAGGTCTTAGAGTCATAGTACTAAGTTTTGATGTCCTTGTTTTCTTCTGTTTTATTATGTGTTCTTCTTTTTGTAGCATTATATTCGTAGGTTTAAAACAAACAAAAAATATTTCTGGCGTAAAAACATCGAATTGATAAAATAGTTCAACATTATATTTAGACATTACGTCAACCCTAACTTGTTCGAATAGCTTTTGTGATTCTGAAAGAGTTGATAGAAAAACAAAGAAAACATTTAACAGATTGTTACGAGAAATTAAATGAATGGAAGTTGTAAAATTTTGAAAGGATGCCAAATCCAAATGTATTAACCTCTTCTTTGTTTCAGTTGATCATTCCTTCAAGCTTTTCAACATGACAAAGAATCAAACCACAAAGAAATGAGTCGTTTTTGTCACCTTGAGAGATTTGATAGAAAAACAAAGAAAAAGTTAACACAAAATTCAAACATGTTGGGAGCCCTTCAAAACGTCAAAGCCACAAGTACAAGGATGTTTTACTGGTTGGTTTGAAAGAAAAAATAAAAACATAATTTTTGAAAAAAAACGTCGAATTCGTAGAAGTTATGTATTTATTTATTTTGTATTAGACGTCAGTTGTTTCCTTAACTGAAGTTATGTGATTACTAAGGTTTCGTACACCAACGACCATCACGTCTAACCCCAAATTGTACGACGTTCTATATTGCTATAAACGTCTAACCCCAAATTGTGTGACGTTCTATATTGGTATAAACATCTAACCATAAAATGGACGACGTTTTGTTTGGTTTAAAAGAGAAAAGAAATAAAGAATAAAAAACGGATTCACTCTTTGGCATATAAAACGTCGAATATTTAGCATGGTTGACGTCAAATGTGGGTAGGAGTAATATTGCTGGAAGCAAACCACTATTTCGTTATGTTTTTATTTTAAATTGAACGTCAATTGTTTCTTAATCTGATGATAGGTGATTCTAAGGTCATTGTTTTACATCGTTCTAGCCCTTATTTGACGTGTGCACATTATAGATTACATCTAAGTGGGCTTTGTTTGACGTTGATAAATATTAGACGACAAATTGTTATAATAAAGGACGTGGAGTGATTGAATTTATTTATGGTAATACCATTGGTCATTTTTAACGTTGGATATTGGGCGTTTCGACGTTGACCACGTGACGTTATAAGCCATTTTTGTACTAGTGGTCTCAAAACTTTAAAAATGAATTAATATAACCGTTTTAACTGAATTATGATATTTTTTTTTAAACATGTTTCATGCTAGCAATTGAATTGCTTACCTCGTTTAACACATTTAGACTTCAACATCAATTGAAAAATGTGTTTAACATATAAAAAAAAATTAATTTAATTAGATTAAAATGACTATATTCATTCTTTTTTAAGGCCAAATAATATCAATTTCACTTTAAAGTTTAGACACCAAAAATATATTTAACTCTTTTGCAAAAGCATAAACTTATTTATATGAATATTTTATTATGAAATTTTATAGGAAGTATAGTTTAAAACAATTTTTTTATTTTAAAGACTTTTTTAAAAGTTATTTTATTTTATTTTTAAGAAAAAAAAAGCAAGTTTCTATGATATTGCTAAAGATAATAAAATTTGGATATTTATGAGAATTATTATGTATAAAAATTGAATTTATCCTATGATTATATAAATACCTTCTTTCTTTACTTTTTACTTTGTATTTTCATAGTTGGTTAGGATTTGATTAAAATGTAATGATTAAATTTTGGAGCTGATTTTTAAACAGTAGGTTTCAGACGTATGATTCTTCATTTTGACCGTTTAGATCGTCAATCAGAGGTCTAGTTTGGGAGAAAGAAACCTCGCATCAACAACTCTATTTTGGAGAAGTTGTAGAACGTGATAAGAATCAGAGAAGAAGTTTAGGGGTTCTGTTTAGGGTTAGGATTGACTTTTGGTTGAGATTGAAGCGTGAGTGGAAGATGGAATGCATAAGAGTGTGTGTGGATAATAAGCATGAGGCATGAGAGATTAGTCTATTTGCTGAAAAGGGGATGACTCTTTTTGGCATTGGTTGTTGAAAAGAGAGTGGCGTTCTCTTTGACAAATAGTTGTAGAAAAGAGAACGATATTCGAGTGGTGAATCTTGTTTGGTGAGGGGGATAAATGTTTTGTCTTGTGAGATAGGAGAAAAGGTATGAAGCCAAAAGAAGGATGACTCGAGTATATCTATATGGGGAATCTACAGATTGGACTATATGAACGACTACAATTGGTGAGGTAAGGTACATGAGTGTGACTAAGTCTTGTCATGATGGAGTTCACGGTTTGGTGATGCCTATTATTATTACTTATATGTATGGGGTGTTTGATTATGGTTGATATAATCAAAAGGTATTTATCTTGTTATGTGTTTGATTATGGTTGATATAATCAGAAGGTATGTATCTTGTTTTGTGTTTGATTATTGTTGATATAATCAAAAGGTATGTATCTTGTTGTGTGTTTGGTTATGGTTGATATAATCATAAGGTATGTATCTTATGTGTTTGATTAGTGTTGATATAATTAGTATGTATGTATCATGTTCTTATGATTGTTTTATCGGTAGCTTACCCCATACATGTGTTTGTGCATGTGAATGCGATGATCGTATAATGTGTGATGTTATACGCGAGCAGATGATGTTGCAGATGGTGCCGAGGCATGATAGATTCGAGAAATAAAGGGGATAAACTTGAGATTTTATTTTCAGTTATTACTTTTGAACTTTGAGACAATGTAATTGAAATCATTTTATTTCCTTTATTATTTTCATTGGACAAATGTTTTGGAACTATTATGTTTTATGCACGTTTGAATGTTGAGGTTTTCAAAAATACGTTTCTGCGAAATGATAAAGTTTTGAAATTTACCTATTTTTGTAAACCCGTGACATATCAGAATTTAAGGTGTTATAATAAACATTATAAAAATTTTGAGTAAATATACCATATTGTGTCTACACACTTAAAAAAGATTTAGATAAATAAAATTTCCTGTAATGGTGATTTTGTAAGCACTTCCAAAAGATATTAAATCTTGAGAAAAAAAAGACGTAACAATCCTGAAACCATACTCTCTAAATTTTCGACAACATATACATGAAGTTTATTTTAAAAATTTTAAATTTTTTTCAAAATTTGATTATTTAAAGTAATTAAATTTTTTAAACATTTATATATATTCTATTTTATTTTATTAAATTAAAATTTGATTTTTAATGTTTTTATATCAATATGTACAGTACTTATTATTTTATTTAAATTTAATTATTATTTGAGATATTTAAACTTAAATTAAGTTCATCGTAATTATTTTAAAAATAATAAGAAAGTATGTTACATACATATATATATATATATATATATAATTAAAATATTTATAAGTTTTTTTAATAGGATAAATATATTTTTAATTGTTTAATTTTATGTAAAATTGGATTTCGCTTTTATCTCAAATTTTTAATATTTTTATTCTAAACTTTATTAATAAATAAATGAATATAGTGATGGTCATCTAATAACGTTAAAAGATATATAAGGGACAAATTGCATTGTCTCGTACACATTGATGTGAAAACATTCAAATCTATAACAACATAATTTACTACATTGACAAATTCTTAATATCAGTGACGAAAACTACATCATCCATCTTAAAGTTTAAGGATCAAATATTATCAAAATTTGAAATAAAGATGAAATTCAACTTTATGTTATAATTTAAACACTAAAACCTATTCAGTCATGTAATTAATTAGATTTTTTATAAAAGTAAAAAAAAAATAAGAAAGTAGTGAAATATATTCATTTAACTTTTATTTATTTATTTCCCTTTTCGTCTAATTTTTATTTTATGTCATATATGTTTACTCTTTTAATAACTTTTCATTTCTTTTTGCCACCACTACTTTTAATTTTAAGTATTTCGCCATTTTTTCAAACACCTAGGTTAAGAAAATAAAGTAAGCTGTATAAATTTTTAAGCACTGCATAAATATCCGAATAAATTAAATTTTTTAAAAAGAAATAAATTGAAATAAAGGAAATCAAGTTTTCTATATATTGTTAATTAAATACCACTTATTAAAAAATGGTGGGTGTGTGTACGTGTGTGTGGTGAGAGAGTTGGAATGGCTTTGAGAAGAAGAATAACCTAAACGCAGAGATTCCAATAATCCACCATAACGATACCTTCCTTCGACAAAATGCAATCCTGTTTTGTCTCTGTTCATGCTACCAGGTATTCTTCACTTTTTTCAACCTTTTTCTGTACTTCAAATTGAGCTGTTTTTGTGTTGTTTTTTTCTAATTAGTGAAACTGTTCCACTGGCACTTTCTTCATATTCAAATTCCTGGGGTTTTGTTCAATAGAGGGATAATGGGATAACCATATTTTGAACCTTAAACCCTTAATATTGTTTATGCTGCTGAATGTTAAAATAGAACAAAAAATAGCTAGAATTGTAGAGGTCATTGTTGTTTGTTTCAAAACCTGCTGGAAAATAAGTTGAAATATAAATCTGCAAACGGCTGGAAAAGAGATGGGTAAATGTAAACCGGTGAGAAGCAGTGACTGATTTTGCCAAATAGCCCTTAGTGAGAATAACATGGTCTTCTAACCTGGTATATGTGTGTTACTGGTTATTTGTTACTATCGTCTTAATAAGGAATAATCATTCTCCTAGATTATTTGTTACCGATAAAAGTACTGCATTTATATTATATTTTAGTTTTTGTTTAACTTTAATGTATAAAGCATTTGTTCACAATTAGAATAAATTTAAAATCAAATATGGGTTGTGTGTATTACTTAGTTAACTAATAAATAAAAACATTGCCTATTTGTTATAATCATTATATGTGTTGTGAAAACAAGGAAGGAATTTGAATGGATATTCTGTGGAACGCTTATTGGAATGCCTCAGACGACGACGACGAAGAAGAACAACCCAAACAACAGATATTGTCGTTCTCTTCTACTGGTAATCAGAGACTAATGGTACCCATCACTTATTTTAACCTTTTTGTGCATTTTCTTATTATTGAAACTTTTCTAGTGGCACTTCAGCCCTGTTCAGTGGAGCAGAAATGAGAAGAAAGCATGCTTGGTAAACTTCCACAAGGGCACTTTCTTCTTTCTTTTAGGATTATCTATGTTGGAAAGGCATTGCAGACTCAGGTTTTCAGGAAATTGGTTGAGCTAGAAGTTCAATTCAGACAATTCAAAACTCTTCCTTAGGGATGGGCAGAGGGTCATATTAAACTAATGGATTATTATAATCAAGAGAGGTACCATTGCCTAATCAGGTGAGAGAATTCTATATACTATTTTTCATATTCTGTTTGTACAGTGTAGACAGAACAATATTACTGATGTTGGTTATAACTTTTGAATCAACAATTCATTCTGGAGGGATTAGAATAATGCACTAAAGTTATAGCCTACAAGTTCTATTTTCTAAAATCAGCCTCTGATTGAGTCAATAAATAGATTTTCATTGTCAGAATACATTTTAGTTAGAAAATATATTCTCAGAATCTACAATTTGGATTCATTTTTTTAACTTAAATATTTACAACATTTATATTTATCCTAACTTATTTCATATAATATATAGTTATAATTCAACGGACGAAAAAGTTGAAATTACATTATGTTTAGTGTAATACGTAATGCAATTGTTGTACCTTAAATGACTTTCTATAAAATGTATTGTTTACTATCGTATTGTTGAATTAATTATTTATTACTTTGATATGTCCCTTCTCTCCTCTCTTTGTCTCTCAGTTCAGTAAATGGAGCTCTCCACTTCTCACCCTCCATTCCTTCTAACCTCATAGAGGCTGAGGCTGAGGATGAAGAATAACACTTATTTTAGGAATAACTCTAACAGGTTAGATACTGATATTCAATCTACTCATACTTTTGCTATTTATTATTAGTGTTTTTTATTGATATATTTTTTTTATAAATCAAATAACAAATAGTTTTCGGTGAAAGAAATAATAATAATTGAAAAACCATTTATAATAGATTTATGCTTTTTAATTTAGACTTATGAATAAGTTGTTTGTAACGAGATTAATTTTTTCAAGCTATTGTTTTGTGGTACAATTTATTTGAATTTATTTTTTAGAAAGAATAATTATATATATATATATTATGAAATTTTATTTGAGTTTATATTTTGAAGATTTTTTAAAAGTAATTTCACTTATTTTTAAATATGCAAGTTTCTATAATATTTGTTGATTTAATAAAATTTGTAGACTTGACCAAGTGTGACTCGACTCAACTCAATATGGGACATACATTACTTGACTTGATGTTCACCTCACATGAATGTTCACCTTGTTGGAAAAATGTTGATAAAATATCATACCGTAATTTCCTGAGGTGTGTAGATCACTGTCCTTAAGGACTTATCTGCGGTGTATTGCGCAAGTCCTCCAGGATACAACAGGAACTTCTCAGAGAAGTATCTGAGGATCTCAGAACTAGCAAGAAACTCTGATAGAGTTTATACCCAGAATAATTTTAGAAGAGGAAGAGAGAAAATAAATTAAGAGAGAGAGGAGAGAATGAAACTAAGAAGAAAAGAGTGAGAGAATAATGGTTTCTCATTGTTTTAGAGTGGAGGAAGTGGAGTAAGTGGAGGAAGTGGATCAGGCCCATAACTTAAAATATCTCTTAAAAAGTTATTATTTTTTAATAACGTTCAAAAGTAGATATTTTGCAATATTATATTCAAAATTTATAACAATCCCCCACATATTGCAAAATATATATACAAACGAAAGAGAAAAGAAATTATTCTGGGTTTCACAAGATGTAATGCATCAGAACTGGTATAGCAAGCTATATGAACCAATCTTAGATCAAGAAACTTAACACACAGTGTAGTTGGTATAGCAAGCTATATGAACCAAAGACACTTAAGTGTGTTAGAGGTTTATCAATCACAATACACCCCCACAATTCTCGCTGTTATCGCTGTGATGCGCTTACTAGGCCATGCGCGTGCCCGGTATTCATGAGTGCTCTAGAGATCATGCCAAGATCTCATGCAAGCGGCCCCACTTGACACTCATATAGGTGATTTCATCAAGTGTATGCTGCAAATCATACACCACCCATAAGGGATATGAAAATCATTAAAAACTTTGTTTAAACAAATTCTATCACCATAAAGAATTTTAACGACAAAGTTTAACCTCTCATAATGCAGTCTTTAGCACTTTCACACACACCATAGGAAGGGACATAATTGATTAAAATCAATTGAGTGCTATCAGAACTAACAAGTGACTTGTTTTTACCCATATGAACCTTATTCATGGGATCTCCAATCACAAAGGTTGGGTTACCGTCACTTGTTTATTTGCCAGTGGCTTAAGTCTCATTCCCCTCGATGTTTCTAAAGTCATATTTCTTCCCAAAGGTTTTGTCAGAGGATCTGCTAGATTCCATTCTGACTTCACATAGTTAATGGAAATAGTTCCACTCTTTAGCAGCTGCTTCACCAAATTGTGTCTCAATTGGATATGTTTATTAATCTTATTGACATTATAGTGGAACCCTCTAAGAAGAGAACTGGACAACATAAAAATATTTGTGCGCTCATTGTTTTAGCTTTACAAAACATCTTATCTATAAACACTACAATTGCTTACGAAGTTAATTTTTTATAAACACTTTTGTCATTAGACACTATTTTCCTTAAGACTCTTAAACATTTTGCTTAACGCTTGAAAAACACTCTATCTTTGAATGTTTTGGTTTAAACATTACCTTATAAATCAAGCGTCTAATAACCTGTGTAAACTGTCTATCACCAACATTGTTAAATGTCCATTTGCGAAAAACTTTTTCATAACACTATTCAACCCCACCTTCTAATGTTTTCCTGTAAATATCAAGAACAAGGTATACAAGCATCGAAGCACTTTATCGTACATGCATTAAATATTTTGAACGTTGATAAGTGATAAGTCGTATTGCATGTTCAAAACATTTTATCATTTGTTATTTCATTAATTAAAGCATCCTTTGGTAAAACTTTCAACATATATGATCATCAGATGATATAAAACATTAGATGTTTTATCAAAAGTTGTTTGAAATATGCAGCGTTTAATGGTTATTAGTTAGACGGGACATTTCATAACATGCTTGCTTGAATTAATATTGTTTTGAATAAAACACATTTTAAACTTAAATTTTATCAATGAGATGGACACTTTTGTTCATAAAATGTTGGCTTGTAAGACATTGTTCGTTTAGACGCTTAGATGTTGTTTGTAAAACGTTGTTTGTTACTCATGTCGTCTATTAGATTATTCATAAAGAAAGACGCTTCCTTTTAGACGCTATTTATAAAACTTTTTTAATCAAACAATATAATCTAGAAAAAGTTATTATAAGCTTTTTTTCATTTATAAAAGATGTTCCAAAGTATTTTTCTCTTAAACGTTATTTAAAATAACTTTTCATACAGAAGAATATTTCGTTTGATGTATTTTGTTAAACTTCAAAATTCGAGTTACTAGACGGTCTAGTTTCTGGGTGACCTTGTCTTAATAGAGATGTTTTGGCATTAGTTGAAGGTTGACTCGAGTAGGCTCAAGCCAAAGGTCAAACTGAGTAGGTTTAGGTCGAAGGTAAAGTCACCCAAGACAAAGGTCCAACTCAATCAACTCAAATTGAAAGGTTAAGCTGAATTGACTCAGACGGAATGTCAAGCTGAGTTAGCTAGACAAAAGGTCGAGATAAGTCGCTCCTAATCATAGATAAATACAAATTAACTTTGGTTGAAGGTCGAGTTAAGTCAGCCTGAATTCATAGTCGAGTTGAGTCGGTCTAGACTAGATTTTAAGATGACTCAACTCGAGCTAAAGGTCGATACAAATCGACTTTATAAACATGTGGACTTTTTCTAATCTTACCTAATAAAGAATTTCACAACTTGTGGAATTTTAATTTTCTTCTTATTTTTTTAGTAAATTTTCAATGTTATTATTTTAGTTATTTGAAATACCTTCTTAAAATTTCTCAATTTTAATTTCCTTCTCCAAACAAATTAATTTACTTCAAGAATTTTAAATTCAAAATTCTTCAAATAAATCAATTATTTCTATTAAATAGCCTCGTTCAAAGAGATTCAAAATTGTAAATAAAAAATATACAGTAAGAAGAGAATATTGGAAAATGAAATCTATTTTTTCCTTCATTCTTTATGTTTACAGTTATAATTAGATAATGATTTTCTCACATACATAATTATAATATAGAGAACAAATGAACTTTACCTTTAGACCTATTATAGACAAGAAAGTCCAAAAACTCAACATGCCTCAGCCAAGTGATTAACATAATTTGACACAAATTCTATTCGAAATAACGTTTCAAACATTCATTTGATTGGTTTCTGCAAACAGTATGCAATTTTGTGTAAATCATATAAATTAAATATACAAGGGAAAATATCTAAAATATGGATAAGTATAGATATTAAATCGTTAACTACACAATATAACAGGCACATGAAAAAAATACAATATAAAATTTAAATTAATTCCGTCATTATTTTAAAATAATAAAACTCATGACCATCAACAAGTCCGTCCAACTTAGATAGTGACACTTTTGGCTGCCTTTTGTTGTTTGGAATATTACATTTCACGGGCTGGTGGCTATTTCTAAAGTCAACAAGTACTCCATTAGAAAGTGACACACTTTGGTTGCATTATATAGTTTTGTTTGGAATATTATAATTAAAAATTATTTATGAACAAAAAGAAGAAGTTATATGAACAGTTAATATATGCACCTAGAAAAAGAATAAAATAATAGGTTTATATGATATATGATATAATAAGAAAAGAAATAAAAAAGAAAAAGAATTATGTAATAGGTGTAGAAAAAATTAAGATGTATATATATATCATTGTACATTACAATTGACGACTTAGTTGCTGGTTTTTAAGACAAATAACCAATGCTTTCTAAAGTCAGCACTCTGATAAGTTAATAATTTTTCGTAATAAATTTTTGACCATAAATTTTGTGTCATTATTTTATTAATTTGTTTGAATTTAACGTATCAATCACAAGCAAGTATTATAAAAAAGTTGTAAAAAAAAATTGTTAACAAAATATTTTTCCTAAAGTTAACATCTGTTTTGTTGCGTTATATTGTTTGAAATATTATGATTGAAAATTATTTGTGGACACAAAGAAAGAAAAGACTACCATACTTAAGTGATAAGAAGATAAACACAAGGAGCATGACATGACAATGACATGATATGTTAATAACTTTTTTTTAATAATTTTTTATAAGAAATTATCTTTCATTATTTTATTAATTTTTATATTTAAAATGGATTAATTATAAATTATTATATAAATGATTGTAAAAAAATTGTTAAAAAGAATATTTTTAAAGATAAAAGGAAAAAAAAGTGTGTAATAGTTAAAGAGAAAATTAAGATGTATATGTAATATTGTTCATTTGGGTTAACAGAATTTTTGAAGTGAAGCCACCGACGGTGTCCTGAATACCAACCATTTCAACTCCTCATCTACGAGGGTTTATCAGCCAATATGTAGAACTGTGTTAAATAATGCAAACCAATGTGAATTAAATATGGCATTAACTTCTTCTACTCTGAAATCCTTGACATCATTCCTTTGGCTCTGTATGTTTTGTGTTAATGCAGTCACCTACAAAGAAATTTTGCAAACAGGACAATCACTGGGAACCTCAGACTCGGTTGTTTCAGATAGCGGGAAGTTTGAATTGTGTTTTTTCAACAGAGTCAGAGATAATTCAACCAAGTACTACGTTGGTATACGGTATAAAAGGGTTCCAAACGACAAGAACAAGATTGTGTGGGTTGCAAACAGAGACTACGCACTTGAAACATCCTCAGCAGTTCTTACCTTTCAACCTGATGGAAATTTTGTGATCATGGATGGACAAGTCACATACCGTGTCAACAAGGTTTCAAACAATTTCAGTATCTATGCCATGCTCTTGGATTCGGGAAACTTGATACTGCTGAAAACCTCAAATAAACAGATTTTGTGGCAGAGTTTTGATCATCCGACAGACACCCTTTTACCCGGAATGAAACTAGGACATGATAAAGGAAACACTTGGTCATTGCGATCATGGATAAGTGCAGATGACCCTGCTCCAGGAGCTTTTTCCCTCGAATATAATTTGGGCAGGGTCAGCCTAATCATCAACAATGGCTCTAATGCGTTCTGGATTGATGACCACTACAACGATACTATTGGCAATTTTATTCGCCGAAGTGGTGTGTCTATGGACAGCTATTTCACTTTGCCAGTTGGTAATGAATCTAGGTTGGTACTAGAAGTGTCTGGTGAGCTCAATCAGGAATATTGGTCTGATGAACAACGACATTGGGTTTCTATTCAGTCATCCAAGTGTGCTAATAATTCGTGTGGAGCCTTTTCCATCTGTAACCCGAAAGCTCGTGACCCTTGTGACTGTCTTTATGGTTTCAGGCCCTCTGATGCTGATTCTTGGAACAATGGGAACAAATCTGCTGGCTGTGTAAGGAACAAAGACTTATCGTCCTGCAGTAACGCTGCTGAATCCAACGATAAATTCAAGCAACTTTATAATGTCAAATCACCAACTTTGGACAGTCTCAGGAAGATCAATACAACAAAAGAGTGTGAAAGTACTTGTTCTAGAAATTGTTCTTGCCTTGCTTTCGCTTATTATTTGAACGGTGATTGCCAGTTGTGGCTTGGTTCGGTATTGAATTTAAAGAACGTCTCAACAGATGTGGACAATTCTGATAATAGCAATCCAATTTTTTACCTAAGACTTGCTGCCTCAGAATTAGATGATTCTGGTAAGTTAAAGAAGCCTCGTTTTCTTTGATATAAATGTTAGAAATTAGTGTAGAGTTAAAATAAAAAAATTGAATTATGAAAAATCTATAAACCCATTGTCATATGATTTTGCGTTAGAGTAGTGTCAATGTTTATATGTGGATTGAATTTATGCTTTTTTATTGATGTTGTGTCTCTCTCGTTATACTCACTTGAAAGATCCGTTAGGAAGACAGAATCCTAAGTTGTTTTTCACTCAACTGCTAGTTCGCTTGAGTCTCTTCACTTCACAGATAAACTTATCAGTCAACATATGGATTTTCATAGTTGATAAATTATCTCTGCAGGTTCGAACAAAACAAGAGCAAAAGAAACAGGATATACTGTCAGCAAAAATGTACTTCTTCTGATTGTTATATTGATCTCCTTTCTATCTTTTCTTATATTGGGCCTTTTAGTTTACTGGATTAGAAAGAAGAGGAGAAAAGGTAAGAAAGAAACAAGTTTTCCAAGTAAATTCAGAGTATGTTAACTTATGAACTAATTTTACTCAATTTGCAGGGGAAGATTTGCTCCATTTTGATATAAGCATGAGCATGAAAGTTGAAGATTCTGAGCTTACTGAATCAGATAGGAGTGCCAAAGTCAAGAAGGAAGTCAAATTGCCTTTATTCAGTTTCGAGAGTGTTGCAGCTGCAACTGATAATTTCTCAGATGCAAATAAACTTGGTGAGGGGGGCTTTGGACCCGTTTACAAGGCATGCTCAAAAACTCTCTTTAGCAAGTTTTTTAGTGCAAATAATCTATCCTCTCCATATAAACAGCTTTTACTACGCCTTATATGTGACTTTTACGAAATATAAGAAATTACAGGGTACATTATTTAATGGGGATGAGGTTGCCGTGAAAAGACTGTCAAGGAGATCTGGTCAAGGATGGGAAGAGTTGAGAAATGAAGCTTTGTTAATTGCAAAACTCCAACACAACAATCTTGTTAGACTTCTTGGTTGCTGCATTGATCGAAATGAAAAGATGCTGATTTATGAGTTTATGCCTAATAAAAGCTTGGATCTTTTCCTTTTTGGTTTGTATCCTACTGTCTCTGAACTCTTTTAAATATCATCCCATCTGTCAAACTTAAACTTTGGTTGTGACATCATAGCAGATGCTACAAAGAAACAAATCCTAGATTGGGGAACAAGAGTCAGAATAATCGATGGGGTTGCCCAAGGAATTCTTTATCTTCATCAGTATTCCAGGTTTAGGATCATTCACCGAGATTTAAAAGCTAGCAACATATTGTTGGACAGCCATATGAATCCCAAAATATCAGATTTTGGATTGGCAAAAATATTTGGTGATAATGAACTTCAAGCAAATACAAATCGAATCGTTGGAACATAGTAAGGCAATTATCTACAACAAGTGGTTTTCTTTACATGATCAACCATGTACTAATTAATCTACCTTATGCTCAGTGGTTACATGGCTCCTGAATATGCTATAGAAGGTCTTTTCTCAGTTAAATCGGACGTATTTAGTTTTGGGGTCCTTTTGTTGGAGATTGTAAGTGGCAAGAAGAATACTGGCTTTTATCAAACGAGTTCCTTCAATCTTCTTGGATATGTGAGTTTCTAGGTCCCATCCATTTGTTCTTCATTTGCATGTTCACATTCAAATTGATTTCATGATCTGTTCATGTCTAAGCCTTTTTACAAATGGTATGTTATGGCCTAATGATGAGTTTTCTTTTAGACTCACTTGAATTTTCATCATGTGATGAAGTATACAAAATCATAGTGGCATACCAGAATATGCTCCAAACATTCTAATTTTGAGGTTGTTCTGTGTTAAATCTTGAAGGCTTGGGATCTTTGGACAAGAAATTCAGGACTGGATCTAATGGATAGTGCATTAGATGACAGTGATACTTTAAGTAATAACAGTATGCATACTGTGCCAAGATATGTGAACATAGGACTTCTTTGCGTTCAAGAAAGTCCAGAAGATAGGCCAACCATGTCTGATGTTGTATCAATGATTGGGAATGACACTGTGCCCCTTCCTTCTCCTAAACCACCTGCATTTCTTAAGGTCAGAGGTGATTATAGTTCATCATTGCCCTCCACCTCCACAGAAAGATTTTCAGTGAATGTTATCACAGATACAATTCTGGAAGCAAGATGAATGACTATGAAACTCCTCTTCTAGTTCTTAGATTAGACACCAACTTTTTTCTGTTTAAAGTTTTGACCATCAATTTCTATTCCCTTTAATGCTTATCAAACGAGTTAACTTAACTCGTAGGAATTTACATTCTGAGACCTCGCTTCCAAGGATATATGTTTTAAATATTTTTATGAAAAATATAATTATAATTTTTTTATTTCAAATTATAATTTTATAGATTTATTTGAATTAAAATATTATTTATATATATTTTTATCTAAATTAAACTCTTATTAGTTTATGAGTCGAGTTTGTAAATTGAGTTTGTGAATCAAGTTTGCGAGTCGAGTTTGCAAATTAAGTTTGTAAATCGAGTTTATGTAAACTCTCGAATTTCACAAACCTTAATATTCACTCAACCTGATTCCAACAGTTAAATGATGTTTAAAATACTTATTTGGATGATGGATCTTGTAATTTTTTTTGAATCTGATGCGAGGTTGCAACATATACGTAAAATTTTGGAACTTGGAAGCAATCAAGCTGGTTTGGAATTCTTATTGTTTAATTGTTATATTGTTCCTCCATTAAATTTGGGAGAAATATGTTTTTCACAATTTATGAAAAAGAAATGCATCCAAGACTCCTTAATGTTGTCTCCTTCTGTAATTATGGATATCTTAAATTTTTTAAATTTGTTGTAAATGATTGTTAAACTGTATACTTTTCCAAATACTAAAGCATAATAAAATTTAATTCAAAGAATAAGATAGCTACGATTTTATTATTTTCATTATTTTCTTTATTAAATTCACTTATTATATTTTAATACATGAAAAATGAATTGTAACGAAAGAATATATATATATATATATATATATATATATATATATATATATATATATGAAAAGTATTAATGAATTATTCTAGTTAACATAAATCACTTAAATCTAATTTCATATCCAGATTATATATTTGTAAAAAAAGTAAAATTTGTATTGTTTATCATTAATATTGTTTGAAAAAATGAAAGTTTAAACTATCTATTTATATCAAAATAACGAGAGTAATTTATAAAAAAATTAAAATTTAAAATATCTATTTTTTTATATTTATAAATTTAAAAAAATTATTTTTATTTAATTAATCATTTAATGGATATAGTTACTTTTTATTTTTTTACGTACAAAAGTTTGTCAAATCAAGTCAAGAGTAAACATGGTGGACAAGACAAACATACTAATGTATCATAAGTAATAAATGGCTCAGAATGTAACTATTAAATTCATAAAGATTTGATGATGAAAGTCTCAGATTAGGCTCTTCAAATTTGGAGACTTTCACTTTCAAGGAAAGATCCGAAGAAGTGCACAAATAGACATTATTAATTTAATTTAAATTCAAAGTAGAAAAGGTAAGGAGGTGACCTCTTTATGCAGTTTTTGAGATTGACTGCTTCACCCTTCACCCTGCATCTCCTATATTAAAATTTTTCCCTTTCAATTAGATTAAAAACAATATATATGTACCGGTGAAGATAATTAAATGTTATCGAAACGCATAAATTTTTACCAACTCAAATTTAATGAAGTTTATGAAGTTTTTATATTTAGCTACACCTCCACTTTTCTTTATTCACTCGTTCTTCTTTCTCGTTTCTATCGGTTGTGTGTGATCTTAGTGGTGTTGGTAGCGTGTTCGTGGTAGTCCTACATTGCTATGGACGCTGTGTGAATTACAAGGAAGCTTGTTTTAAGTAAGGACAATCAAAACTCTCAAATACATTGAATTTCAAAAATATAAAAACCTTAATGGGATTTCCAATTCCAATTAAGAACTCATTGGCTCTTGAAAGGCAGTGAAGGGTGTGACGATTTTCAAATACTGTTGAATCTTTCACCCGTTTTTGAAATTGGCAAGTTCTTAATCAAATTTTCAAAGTCATTAAAGGTCTAATGAATTTCGAAAGTCGCCACATCCTTAATTAGTTTTCGAAAGTTGATGATCTCTTAATCGATTTTCGAAAACCGGTTAACCGTGTGATGGATTTCAAAAGCCATTGGACTTTTAACCAAATTTGGCGAGCTCTTAATTAGATTTCGAAAGCCAGTTAATGGTTGACCGATTTTCGAAAGCGGTCACACCTTTAACCGGATTTCGAAAGTTAGCTAAGTCTTCTACTATTTCCCAAATCCGCTTATGTGTTTAACGAATTTCAAAATCCATTTACTACTTAATTTTTTTTTAAAATATTTATTTTATTCATATGTTTTAGTTATTATTTAACTTTTAATATGTTACAATTGTATTATTACTATTAATATTATTATTAGTATCACTAGTGCAGAGTCGGCTTTTAACGTCACTCCTTAAACGTCGGTTAAGGGCTGGCTCGACGTATACTAATGAACAGTGACATTTTCGTAAATAAGTTAGCCATAGAGACGTCGATTTTGAGGGGGTTCGACGTCTATAATATTGTAGACGTCAGTTCCTCCCTAACCGGACGTCCATGGGCTTGACAGGTAGGTGAGAAGTCAGTCTTTTTCTGCCATATAGACATCGATTACAGGGGGCCCGATGTCTATCTGGCTTCAATTAATGTTATTCACCTACCTGGCATACACTTAGACGTCATGTAGTAGAGGCACGACGTCTATAATATTATAGACGTCGGCGCCCCAGGTCACCGTCGTCTACTGGTCTGACCAGTAATTGAAAAGTCATTTCGTTCAGCGCTTTAGACATCGGCGCCCCTTGCGTCCGACGTCTAAATGGTCTTTAAAAGGCAAGTGAAAAGTGCTCTTGGACGTCACATTAATGAGGTAACCGACGTCTAAATTCATGTTAAATAAACCGCAAACTCGTAGTTACGAGCACATCATCGTCTTCCTCCTCTCCATTTCTCTCTCGCGGCATTGGATTCCAGGTGCGTCTTTTTTTTATTTAAACCGTTTAAACTTTGTTTTAGTCCGATTAAATTAGTCTTTTGATCGGTTATCTTCTAATTGAACCGATTAAAATGTGTTTTCGATGTGTTTTAGTGCAGTTTTACTCCTCTCTTTGGGTAACGTAGTACCACATTCTCCCATTGCTAGCTTCCTTACAAGAAAAGCGGCGCCTTTTAGATGTCTTATTGCGTTTCAACCCAAAATCGAACCTGGGTCATTGCCTAGTTCTCGTGTCACCGTAAATTTTTCCTTTTGCAGTTGAAATGGAACTAGGCAAGGACCCAAGTTCGGTTTTGGGTTGAAATGTCATAAGAGATGCAAAAGACGTAAACTTTTTTTTGAGGAAGCTGGTAAAGGGAGAATGTGCTACTAGGCTATCCAAAGACAGGAGCATGACTCACTAAAACACAACAGCGATCTTAGACGTCGGTTAGTGCCAAGACCGACATCTGTAGTGACCTTAGACGTCGGTTAGTGCCATGTTCGACGTCTATATAATGTCCTTAGACATCGGTTAGTGCCATGTTCGATGTTTATATAATGCCCTTAGACGTCAGTTCGGGCCTAGACCGACGTCTATATAATGCCCTTAGACGTCGGGCATGGCACGAACTGTAGACGTCGATTATTTGGAAATTCGACGTCCCATTAACGTCATCCATAAAGACGTCGATTGTGGAAATGACGTTAAAAGCCCAAAATAACAGACGTCTAAAGCCCTTTCTGCACTAGTGTATTTAGTGAGGTATATTGAGTGATAAGTATGTTTGTTGTATATGTGGTGATTAATATTTTAAGATGGATAATTATTTATTTCAGTTAATGGATTCACAACTAAATTTGAGCTTCAAGTCCGGAATTTTTTCTTTTATAAATGAAGTGGTGAGGGCGATTATACAAATACTTTTACAATCGATAAAATATTTTCATCACGCGATGAGTTAATTGAATGGGTTCGAAGGATTGCATTCGATCTTGGATTTGTTGTGGTTACTAAAAGATATGATACAACAATTGGTGAACCCAAAAGAAAGACATTCATGTTGGTAGATTGTGAAAGGAGTGAGAAGTACAAGAAGTACAAACATGATGTTCAGCCAAGTGTATCCAACAATAGAAAATGTGAGTGTCCCTTTAAGTGGAGTGAAAAACCTTATTCTAATGGAGAAAGTTGGGTGTTAAAGGTAATATGTGGATATCACAATCATGAATTGGCTGAGACTTTAGTTGGTCATCCTTTTATTTGCAGTTTAAATGATGTTGAACAGTCATTACTTGTTGACATAACTAAGAGTCAAGTAAAACCTTTAAATATTTTATTGACTCTCAAAGAACAAAATGATTCTAATATGACAACAATAAAATAAATCTATAACGGAAGGTATACATACAAATGATCTTTGAGAGGGTAGAGAACTAAAATGTAGTTGATGATGATGTTGGATTGAGATAAATATATCTAATGGAGTGGATGTCTCGACGATTCTGACGTGATAAATGACCTCTTCTGGACACATCCTGATGCAGTGCACTTGTTGAATGCATTTAATATTTTTTTTCTTGATGGCTACCATGTACAAGACAAACAAATATTGACTCCCCTTGCTTGAGATAGTAGAGTCCGAGATATTGTTTCGTTTCAAAAGGAACCAAGGTGTAAAGTCATTCGAAAAAAAAATCAAAAAAAGCAAAAACCCTACCCTACTGCTTCGGTTACCTTTGAACCGAGGCAAAATCCTATCCCTTTTTGCCTCAGTTGTGAATCGAGGCAAAAATGGGTAGACTTTTTGTCTCGTCTGTATATGTCTCGGTTCAGAAACCGTTGCTTATAGGCGAAAATAACTGTTGTCATTTCTTCTTACTGCACTAGTGTGAGTCTTGGTTACATATATCATTGTTTTCTTATTATTCTCTTATAAGGTTTGAATTGTTGAATGCTTAGCTCATTCATAGATTTGTTTGTTTGTAGGTATCTCATAAAGAAACATGAAGTTAATCACGTGAAATGTATTTATCAAGATTACCGTCGATAATGAAAAAAAAAAAACCTAATAAAATCATTTATTTTTGTAGTGTGAAAATTATAAAAACCAAATATTAAGAGAGAAAGTAAGTTTTAATGATTATTTTCAAGAGGATATATAATTAAATCAGAAGACAATAAATAAGTTCCTTTACAAGTATTGAAGAATATATTAAAAAATAAAATATGTAGTAAAAAAATATTTCATACGTAGTTATGGAAAAATTACACAGGTATCATAGATTCTAAACAAAAACACCCAATGCAAAACATATAAAAGAATTTAAAAGTCCATCTATCTATGTGTATAAATTTTCTTTCGCACACCTATTCGAAACTGATTATTCGAGGCTCAAACTCAAATAAGAAGTAAACTGAAAAAAAAATGAAGAATTACACTCCAAACAAAAACTGCCATATTCTTCTACTTCTTGAACCGAACCGAACTAATTAACTCGGTTTCTTCAGAAGTCCTTCGACGATTAGGCACGACAAAGAAGCCTATTGCAGTGTAAGCTATGGCATAACACCTACCCCACAGAATTAAAACCAGAAGAGCAGTGATGAAAAACACACTGACAGCAATGTTTGAACCACTGCACCATCTTCTTTCATCACCATCTTTTCGCTTCAGTTTCACCATCCTTGTTCCATTAGCCATTGCCAAGGATCGGGTTAGGCAGGGTTCGCAGGATGTGCTTGAAGTCACAGTACCCGTTGAAATACTGCTTAATGTGGTTGAAGTTGAACATGGTGATGAAGTTGTAGTAAAAATAGAAGAATAGGAAGAATAGTTTGATAAGTTCTTTGAACTTTCTCTTGAGAAACCATCTTTCTTTGTTTTCCTCTTACGGCTCATCTTCTTGCCCTGAAAATAAGATTATTTCTGTCACAGATGAGTTTATTAACTAATAAATATCTATAATAAATATAAATGTCACATTAACATAATGAAAATAAATATAAATGAGAGATTATAATATAATAATAATATAATTACAAAAATATAAATGGAGTGAAAGAGGAAAATGGAAATTCCAAACTAACATGACCCTTTTCCATTTCAGAAACCCCGTAACCGTAACCGTATACGAAATTCTGCAAAAATGATTCTAAGAAATGGAAGGAATGAAGAAAAGACTAACCAATGACGTATGATTGAAAGCCGACATAAGAGCACGACGAAAAGAGAGGTTACTATTATTGTTACCATCATCATTCTTATTTCTGTCCGTCTTTTTCCAGTGACTCGCGTTTTCTTCGCCACCCTTCGCCGCTGTGAAAGCCGACGTGAACACGGTCGGAAACATGTGCTTCTCCGGCACGGCAATATAAGTGAGAAGTGGGTCCGGTGTTTTGCGTTCCCGCGAAACGACGCCGCTGGGGTTGAAACATCGGAGGAATCGAAACATGTGAACCTTGGGCTTCCTTTTTGGGGGCTCCATGTTCGGAAGACAAGCCTCGAGGAGAACTCTGAGACGATATTGGCGGTTAGAGAAACGGTGTCGTGTTGGCGTTTAGGATTCGGCGGTTGACGGAGAAAAAAAGAAAGATTGTTTGTGTTTGGATTCGGGTGGTGGTGGCCATTAAAAATTGTGAACCTGAGCGTCAAAAGAAAAAAAAAAAAATTTGATACGATACAACGTAAGAAAATGAACGTGAAATGTTGAGTTGCTTGGTTTCTATGTATTTGTGTGTGGTGGTGGCGTTTATGAATCCTTCCAAAAGAGTTTTCAAAATAAAAACGAAAAGGATGATTAAGGAGAATCAGAGTTAGTATAAAAAAGGGAGAATCAGATTTCGCATGTGACATGTTAGAATCATTTTACCAAAATTGGGGCACAGAAAATCTAGATAATAGAAATCCCCTAAAAAGAGGGATTTTGGATTTTATCCTTTTTATAGGTAAGACATATTGGCATCACATCAATTGTTCTGTCTTTTAAAGTCGTTTTGATAATTTCTTTTGGATTTTAAAGAATAAAAAAAATGATTTTTATGACACTTAACTTTTTGATTTAATGGGTTCAGAGTTTTCTATTTATGCGAATTTACGGATCCTTCTACTATGAAAGTTTTCAATTGCAGTTTCTATTTTAGTAAAATTTGAGTCAATAAAGTTTTTACCGTTAATTTTCTTGTAATGTAACATGCTGATGTGTCATTTAATAATCACGTGGTATAATGATGTGGATTTATTTGATTTTAAATTTAAAAAATATTTAAAATAAATGACGAGGTATCATCGTTCTTCTTCAATAATTCCCTTCAACCACCGTGCCGTCAACCACCGCCGCACCAGCGCCGCCAACTCGATCCTCACCAGCCACCATTGTCGTCTTCACATCTCCGCAGAAGCCGCCGCAATCATAATCGTGCCACGAGTCTTCATCGCCACCATGGGAACGGGCTTCTCCCTGTGCCTCTGCCTACGCGCCGCTAGAATGGGAAAATGCTTTCTCCGATTCTCGCATCAGAATTTCCAAATGGAGATGGCTCTCTTCTGTTTCTGGGTTTGTTTGCAGGTCTGATTGTGGTTGTAGGTGAAGATGAACGAAGGAGAAGATGATCTGCCCCATGACTTTCGAACAATGGCGCGATTTTTATTTTCTCAGTGATTGGGTTTCTGCGTGTTTTCTCTGACAGGTGCGAGGGTGATGAAGGTTAGTGGTTGCGATCATGGCAGCGTCTTCATGGCGGTTTTGCGGCGCTAAGGTTTGGCGAAGCAGCTGCGAGATGCGAAAAAGAAGGCGCGATTGCGAAGAGGCTTACATCTTTGGTTTGGGGGAGGTTGCGACGAAGCTTGCGAGGAAGGAGATCGAATCACGCTTGGTGGTGGAGGACGAAGGAATCGCGATTCTGGTGGCTGATACGATTCGCCTTTATGCGATTTCTGTGGAAAACTCGCGTCTAGGTTTCGCAATTGGTGGCAGCGTGAAGAAGGTTCGTGGGAGGTCGATGGGTGTGGCCGATGAGAACGCTGGCGATGGTGGATAGCGGCGGTTTGAAGGTTGACGGTGGTGGCTTCAAGGTGGCTGACGGCTAGACCTTCTTTATTGGTCACGTTATGAATCAGTCAAAGCTGGTCAATAAGACTCTTCTGATATCGTGCCATGTCGTAATTAGAGGACACCTCAGCATGCCACATTGCAAGAAAATTAACGTCATCCATAGCATTTATTGGCAAGGGCTTTATTGACTCAAATTTTATCAAAATAGGGACTCAATTGAAAACTTTCATAATATGAGGACCCAATTGATGCAAATTAACATAAATAGGGACCTCCGAACCTATTAAACCTAACTTTTTTTTATATTCATTTATTTGATATTATTTTTTCTTATTTATTATTTTTTTTTTGAAAAAATATAAAATTTTATACATTTATTACTATTTTATTTTTATATTATGTGATAAATGAATGTAGAAGTTTATCATAATATAATATCATTGTATAAAACATTGGATCATGATATTTTTAGAACCAACAATTTTTTGTTTCTCTACTATTTGGTAATAATATTTTGAATTCTATTTTGGGAATAGTATTTTTAATTCTCTAATATTTTGGTGTTGTGTTCCATGTCTTAATATTAATAATATTAAAAAAAATTGTAATACATTTTAAAATACCAAAATTAATGTCTATGTATGTATTTTAAATATGTAAAGGAACAGTAGAAAAAATTCAACAGATAATCTAAATTTTAAATTTTTATATTTATTTTACTTTTATTATTCTTTTATTTTTATTTTTTTTATAAATATAAAACTTCATTTCTTAATAACCATATTATCATTAAGAGGGAATTGTGAAGTTATTAGTAAAGCATTAAGATTATTTCTTAAAAATATTTAACTTAGTTAAAAACTATTAGGTTTATCCAAACTATTAACAAACGAGTGTAAACTAATCACAAAAAAGCAACAAATGATTATTAAGAGTATCAAATTAATTAAACTTATTCAACAAATAGGAAATAATTTACAAGAAGGTTGTGATTACAAAAGGACACTGACAAATACAAAATTACACATTTTCTAATAGTTTTCCTAGCCTCAAACTTTAGTCGTAATCCTTATTATGTTATTATCTATACATTTATCGTATTCTTTAAGAAAATTCGACTTTAAATTTAATTATTTATTATTTTTAAATTATAAATAAACTATACAAATTTAAGTTGAATAAGTTCAAAACTGTAGAAATTTAAACAACAACAAAATATCTGTATGAATTTGAAAATATAAATCTTTTAAATGGTAAATATCTTATTACCATATATTATGTATGTACATATTCTTGTTGGATAAAATATTAACCTATAAAAATAAATAAGATATTCAAATGTAAGTTGAATGAGTTCAAAATTAAAGAAATTTAAACAAAAAAATATGTTTGAATTTGAAATTTAAATCTCTTAAATGTTAAATATCTTATTATCATATGCATGTACATATTCTTGTTGGATAAAATATTAACCTATGAAAAATATCAAACACTTCCAAAATCAAAGGAGTAGTCACAAATTCCGTAACTAAAGCAATCAAATGCAAATAATAAACAAATAATATCCTTTTTAGGCCAAAGACATAATTTCTGCAGTTATTCATTTTCATACATCACGGTCGTTCATATGGTAGTCAAAAGGTGTTTTGGAACTAATCCCATGAATATGTATGAAAGGTCCTGAAAATATTAATTTTTGGATAATGATACTTAGACAACATTTTTTTGACAATATTTGAATATCGTCTACGTGTCATTATGTGATTGGTCCAAAATTACTCCACAATCAATAATAATAATCATAAACACCACTATGGAGTATTTTTGGACCAATCACAGAATGACACGTAGACGATATTCAAATGTTGTCAAAAAAAATGTTGTCTAAGTATCATTATCCTTAATTTTTATATTTAAAAAAATATTCTCTACTTATCTCAATTTAGTTGTTGCTTCAAAACTTCCCATTCTCGTTTTCCATTCAAATTTAAAGTTCCAATTAATAAATGTTTAATTTTATTCAAACTAAGAATTCTAACCATCAATCATTATAACCCCAAAAATCTTTAAGCTCGCATAGAAGGTTTCCTCTTTTGCATTTTTAGAATATCATAGTTTTGGATTTTTGGCTACACAGTTGGATAAAAAAGAAAAACATTTTTCTTTTCCCTCTCTATGCTTAAAGTGGTATTCTTTTTATCTCTTAAAAGGCCACTTAATATATTCAAATATAATATAAAGAATAATATCCAATTTAGGGGAAATTTACCATTATAGTGTAATTTTATCTTAAAATTACAAGAATGGTGCATAATTTGACACGACTTAAAAAAGAATAAGCTCTATCATTCAAACACGGTTTCATTTTTTATAAAAGATAATAATACTTTGAGAACATTTTTTGACAACATTTTAACACTAATTACGTGTGTCATTTTATGATTGGTCCATGTTGGCGTTTATAATTCTTATTATTGATTGTGGAGTAATTTTGATAATATTTTAACACCAATTACGTGTTATTTTATGATTGGTCCATGTTGACGTTTATGATTCTTATTATTGATTATGGAGTAATTTTGAACCAATTACAGAATGACACGTAAATGATATTAAAATTTTGTCAAAAAAATGTTGGCAAAATATCATTATCCTTTGATAAAAAGAAGTCATGCAAAAATGTGACGAGTTGAGTTCATTGAGTTCTATATTGAAATGAACTAAAATCTTTAGTACTAGATTTTTTTCGTCTTTTTTCATTGATTGTCTCTGTGTAGTCAAACATTCAATAGAAAATTTTGCAAAGTTTAGGTATATCAAAATGTTTTTGATATTCAATTTTTATAGTAATAGTATAAAATGAAGGTTTTTAACATTTCAGATTATTAGTTTTGGATTAGAAACTAAAGATCCATTAAAATCGAAATATGAGAAAAGGGTTTCTGATCATTCATAAAGTAGATTTTATATTTTTTCAATTAGTACCAAATCAAGAAATCTATTTTTTGTGGTTGTTGAAGATCTTTTGTGTTAAAGTATGAAGATTGCAGTTTTATACTGAAATAAACTAAAGTGGTGTCATGTGAGGACTTATTTATATAATTTCATGAAGTAAAGTCGATCATGTCAACAACGACTTCTGTTTTTTTTAACTGAAATTGATAAATATCATTATTTATTTTCTCTTAATTAAAAATTTATCTTTTTTTTAAGATTCAATGCACCAAAAGAGTCAATATCATCTCAAACACCAATTCATTATCACCATGTTGGCCATCTTCATATACTAAACAACTTGATCAACACTCATTTGGTCAATTTAGTTTTTAACAATTCCTATACCCTCATACATGGATAATCATCAATAAATATATTTCAATCTTCACACGAGTGATGGACCTTAATGGCAACAGGAGGGAGACCTTGGCCCCCTAAAAAAAATTTATATTTATATAAAATAAATACATAATTTGAATTTTTTTAAACTTTAATATATTTTTAATATACTTTATTTATTTGGTATCCCAAAAACTTTTATACATCTATTTAAAAACTTTGACATCTCCAACATATGTGTTGAAGATCTGCCACTGTTCACACCCACAAGTTCTTTATAGGTATAATAATTTTTCTTTATAATTTTGGATATTTTCTCTAGTCTCCCAGCAAAACTGTTCACAACTTCGACGTCAATACCTTCATAAACATATATTCTTCTATCTTTTATTATCAACTCACTATGTCTCCATAAATACTTAAAATGTCGATCGATACAAAGAAAATTTAAAAAACCTTAAAATATCGATGGACCCAAGAAAATTAAAAAAATAATGATGATGGATTTACCCATTCTTGAATTTTTTTTTTTAAAAAGTACACCATTTTTATAATTTCATAACGAAATTAGTCTACATAGGTAAAATAGCTCTAGTTTAGTTATCGACTCATTCTTAGGTAAATATAACATTTAGAAATACATCTAACTTTTGGTCCAAGTTGTTCACTGAAACTTTATAACTTTACAAAAAAGTTTACCATGCTTCTATTATATCAAGTAAAAAGTAGTAGAAAATTCTTGTAAAACAAATGAAATACCAAAAATAAACATCATTTTATATTTTATTACATATTACATATTTAAGTGTGATGAAGTTTTTATTGATTTAGTTAATGACTAATCTTTCTCAGAACCGACCACTTACCTTGATGAGAATTGTAAATTATTATCACTATGCCCAGAACACATATATTAAAGACCAATATAATGCAGTATGATTGATAAATAAATAACCATTTTATCAAAACCAGGAGTTCGATTTTCATGCATGTTTAAATAGATTTGAGTTAGTCCTTAATTCCTGGTCAAAGAACAAATTGTTATATAAAAAAAGACTGATTTTGAAGTATTTGTATTCCAAACCACTTTAAAGAAAATATACTAACAAGAAAAATCAGCTTAACTTGTGCAACTCAAATTACATTCTAAAACTAATTGTAAACAAAACGTATTAAGCTTTCCGTAAGGAAGGGACAAGTACACAAATTTTTACTATGTGCTGAATGAAAAGGCATAAACTTAAACTCATTAAGAAACAGAGGAAAAAGTCTTGCGGTAGTATATTAGAAATCCAAATGAGTCTAAGTTTCACATTGAATAGAAATGAGAAAGTAGTATTGAACCGTCCAATTTCTATTATCATTCACGAGATTTCTATACCTCGGCGTGAGTGTGTTGGAAGTCTCACATCGACTAGAGATAAGACCAATTTACAATATACATGAAATGGGTGTGTTAGAAGTCCCACATCAACTAGAGATAAGGCCAATTTATAATATACGTGAAGGGGGTGTGTTGGAAGTCCCACATCGACTAGAGATAAGACAAATTTATAATATATAAGTGAGGTGCAAACCTCACCTTACAAGCTGGTTTTGTGAGGTTGAGTTAGGCATAAATCCACTTTCTAATAAGTAGAGCACTATATAAAGATGAAAAACTCGTTAATTCATTATCTTAAGGTTTTGGATAGAGAATGATATCAATTCCATAGAATCATTGGAAGAGCCTTAGCATCTACTGAACTGGATCGAGTCGAGTAACCCATTTTAGCGACACTAATTATAAAGGCCCTTGCGAGAATGCCACTGGCCTTCTTGCCGATATGCGAGGCTGCATGATCAGCTGCGGTAGACTTTATACCACCTGCTTGAAAGTGTCAGGTACAGCATAGTTGATACAGTGTCCTGGCCATATTTCTCCAACTCTCCAATACTTTATGGCATGTCAGTAACCTCTCTTTTTGCATCATTGGTCTATTATAATTTAGGATGATGAGATGACAATGAGAATGTGCCAAAGGTAGGAGAAAATGAACTTATTAAATGATTTATCTTATTGAGAAAAGTATCTGGTAAAAATATGTTGATTAAAAAATGTGTAGTAAATTAGTGCATTGGTATTATCTGGAACAATTTTTAACTATAAACTAAGCTTATTTTTATACAAGAAAGCAGTATAATAACTTAATAGATCCAATAAACTAATGTCATATATGTAGAGATTTTTTATGGTTTATGCCTGAGATTATTGGGCACCAATAGATTGGCGATGGACATAACTGTGATCTTTTCGCTGAGCGAGAGTCAAGTTTTGCTAACGAAAGTTCGAGAAAGTTATTGTGTTTAATGTGTTTTAAATGTTAAAATGATTACCAAGTGTTTTAAATATTTTCAAGCATACACATTAAGAAAAATTGTCTTAAATATAACAAATGATCTATTGTCAAATTTTTTTAAAAAAGTTGTCTCCTATCAGCACATAATCTATTATAGTTCCGTTATACTAAACATTACGCTTAAATACTTAAGTTGTCTTACACATTAAAAGCTTAGGTCGTCAAATGGTTTGAATGTATGTATATTCAAGTACATTGTGTTTGTTGTGTTGTATTTTTTTTTCTGTGCAGATTATCAATTTTATTCAAAATCTTGTTCAGAATCAGAAGAACGTTTAGAGACATGAAGATATATTCAAAGAATGTTTCATACATGTCTTTCGCCTGTCTCATCAGTACATAACATAGTTGCTCTACAAGGAAGCAACATAACTTCTGACTTTATCATAAAGGCTACATACCTAGAAGAAAGTCAAAGTTCTAAGTAACGGATATTTTTCGAAGATGTCTATATAAAGAAAAGTGTTGAAGAAGAAAAATAAAAAGAACTTTTGCTATTAAGAATAATATATGCTCATTATTTTTCTCTAAGCTATTTTCTTTGAATCTCACGTGAAAAGATCTTTTATAAGTTTTTAGAAATTTATTGTATTATTTATATATCCTCCCTATGAGAGTAATATTCTGTTTTGTAAGAACTCAAAAACACTAGTGTTTAAATTTAGAAGTAAATTCAAAGTGGAGTTAAAGGTTTTAGGCAAGTTGTCTAGTATTGATACCAAGAATAGTTAAACTCGTATAATCAGTTGGTTAGTGTTATAAATCAAGAGTGGTTAAACTCGTATTAGTGGAACCTCTTAATAAATTATTAAGAGATAAATTGATGTGACTCAGATTAAGTAAATTAGTATAAAACTAACATGTAATTTATCGCACTTGTTTTCAAACAATGTTTTTAATTCAAACACTTTCTTTAACCAAGTGTTAAACAACTGTGCAAACCATCTAACCACTACTAAGTAACTGAATCACTATTTGTGAAAAAAGATTTAAAATACTATTCAAACCTCTCTTTATAATATTTTTTTGTATTTCATATAGTCACATTATGTTGTGGCTTGATGGTTTTTCATCACATATCCAAGATCATCTAACATTTACAAAGCATGTAGTAGATGACACACATCTTGTATTGTCGAATACTCTCCATAGAACATGTATTACAAGTACATACATAAGAAAACAAATCTATATCGTACCGTATGGTCCACAACCACCACTGTGTACCGTATGGTGTGTCATCCAACTAGGTCGTCCTCCCAGGTCATCCTTTCAAGTCCGTCCAACCAACCAGGTCGTCCCCTCAGGACTTCCTCCCAGGCTATGCCCAGCGGTAATGACTTGTTAAGCCCCTAATGCAGATTAAGGTGTGATTGGGTCGTCATTAGGCCAGTGAAAGGTAAAGGTCCATCATAACTAGTATAAATAAAGGTCCCATGTATGAATTTACGATCACGATGCACAATATATGCATTACTTGTTGTGTCAACCGTTTGGTTACATTACTAACTTGAGCATTGGAGTGCCTTTGACAGGTACCCACCCATACTGCTTGGACAAGGATGAGGGAGAAAGAACAACGTAACTTGGAGGATGGAGGACAACTAGGGAGTCAGTCCGGTCTTCAAGACAACCTAGAGTGCTTTGAGTAAGGGACTTCAAGCTGTACCCGAAACATTTTGGCGCCGACCGTGGGACCGAGCGGCATCCCCTGTAACCACAAGGAACCAAACAAGGATGCAGTCTCAGCATCATTATGTCGACCACGCCCCTACATATTGATCCTGATTGTAGAAACTCTCATCATCAGTGCCAACAAGCTTTTGCAGCTTTACAAATAATTATTTTTGATATAGCAATCTTATATTCATTTTCTAATTTAATAATATATCGTTCAAGATTTATTCAGGGTCTAATGACTCATTCACCACTTAGCCAAATTTGGCCTTAAGTGTTCGGCCTCAACAACTCGGCATTAAAGGAATCCTGGTCGGCCTCACCGAAGGTTGGCGACCATGGACCTTCAGCAAAGGAATCCTGCCCGACCTCACCGAAGGTCGGCGACCATGGATCTTCACCAAAGGATTCCCAATCGGCCTCACCGAAGGTCGACGACTATGGATCTTCACCAAAGGAATCCCTACCGGCCTCACCGAAGGTCGGCGACCGTGGATTTTCACCAAAGGAATCCCAGTCGGTCTCACCGAAGGTCGGCGACCGTGGATCTTCACCAAAGGAATCCCGGTCAGTCTCACCGAAGGTCGGCCATCATGGATCTTCACCAAAGGAATCATGGTCGGCCTCACCGAAGGTCAACGACCGTGGATCTTCACCAAAGGTATTTGGCCATTTAGCCTCAACTATTCGGCCATTCGACCTCAACTACTCGGTCTTCCATGGCCTCACAAGTATTCGGCCATTCGGCCTCAACTATTCGGCCATTCGGTCTCAAACCTATTCAGCCATTCAGCCTCAACTATTCGGCCATTCGGCCTCACAGGTATTCGCCCGTTCAACCTCAACTTCTCGGCCTTCCATGGCCTAAGGAATTTAGCCAAATTTGGCCTCAAGTGTTCAGCCTCAAAGGAATCCCAACCGGCCACACCGAAGGTCGACGACCATGAATCTTCACGAAGGCAATCCCAATTGGCCTCATCGATGGTCAGTGACCGTGATCTTCATCTTAGGAGTCTTGATTGACCTCAACGAAATTTAATGACCACAAATCTCCACGACATGTTACTTAAGCGAGATTAGTAGCCTATCCAACTCGGTTGACAAAGGCACGACCCGTTTTAGTCTTCCAACCAGTCATCTTAATCAACGAAGAAAGAGGACATAGAGACAAAAGCCAATCGGAGAGCCCGTCCTTATCAGGAAGGTCATGTACAAAACCCCTTCGCATAATAACATCATACTAAGGCTTGGGGAGCTTGTGTACCGTACGGTCCACATGCACCACTATGTACCTTACGGTTTGCCATCCAACCAGGTCGTCCTCCCAAGACATCCTCCCAGGCCGTCCTTCCAAGTCCGTCCAACCAACCAGGTTGTCCCCCCAGGACTTCCTCCTAGACTGTGTCTAGTGGTAATGACTCGTTAAGCTCCTAATGCAGATTAAGGTGTGATTGGGCCATCATTAGACCAACGAAAGGTAAAGGCTCATCATAACTAGTATAAATAAAGGTTCCAGGTATGAATTTAAGGTCACGATGCACGATATATGCATTACTTGTTGTTCCAACCGTTTAATTACATTACTAACTTGAGCGTCGGAGTGCCTTTGACAGGTATCCACTCACACAGCTTGGACAAGGAGGAGAGAGAACGAACAACTTAACTTGGAGTATGAAAAACAACTAGGAAGTCCGTCCGGTGTTCAAGACATCTTGGAATGCTTTGAGTAAAGAACTTCAATCCTATACCCGAAACATATATCAAAATAGAAATCAAATTTAAAATTAATAGAAAACTACATTAATAATATATATATATATATATATATATATATATATATATATATATATATATATATAATATTTTGTAGTACATTTTAGCAACCATTATTTTGCATCATTTAATTTTAATTTATTTCAATTATGTTTTATTGTACTTCCTTTTTTAATTAATTTAGTTTTACAGTTTTCAATTGTTTTATTTTATTTTCATATAAAGTAGAATATATAAAAAATAATTTTTATAATGTACAAAATTTATTATTTTACAATAATTTTAATTTAATTTTTATGACTTTTTATAATTTAATGCACAAATATAAATCAGCTTTAATTTATTTATAACTAAGGTTTAAAAATAATTTTAAACAAATACCAGAGACTTTCCTGCTCATTATAAATTATTCAAGATTTTAATTTATAGAGGTAACTTGTTATTTTCTTTTCTTTTTTTTTAAGTTTGTAGAAGATATTTTAAATTTATTATATTTTAAGTTTGTCTAATAAATTGTTATTTGCTTTGTTTTAAGTTCACAGGGGAGATTTTGTTTTGGATGAGTTGTAATAACATTATCCAATGGAATGGGATATGGTGGACAAGTGGCAGCACCCCAGTGGTGGACACTATTGATGCACATTTCTGGGGATCAGATAATTCGCTAAACTAAACATTCATCTTCATTCAAAGCCTCTCGCTGCTCTGTTGCTCGTCCTTTTGCAAAGCTTCAGATCATCAAAGGTAGAGAGACAACCTACGTCACACAACACACACAAGAACATGGCATCAGCAGCATCTGGGTTTGTGTTGTCTCTTAATGTTGCAGCTGGCACCACAAACTCATCCCCTTCAAGGGTCATGTTCCCCACAAAGAACAATGGTTCTAGGCTTGTTGTAAGGGCTTCAGATGAGGCTGCACCCGCACCTGCCACCGCCACTCCTCCACCTGAAGCTGAAGCAAAGCCAAAGCCACCACCTATTGGCCCCAAGAGAGGTGCTAAGGTCAGTTACTCCCACAATTCAACTTTTTTATAGTTATGTTATTGTTCATGTTGTGCTAATTAAGTCACACTTGATTTTTTGTGAATATACCCTAGCATCCCTCTAGAACTGGATTGATTACACCAAAAGGCTTGTAAAGTTATTGAATTGCTTCCAGAGGATGTTTCTTATTTTCACCAATATCTATAAACTTATCGACATCCTATATCTATAGTGAATTTGGATTTTTTTTCAAACTATAAACTGGTCTGTGTTATCTGGTTCAATTGTAAGCTTATGTATTGCATCCCTGACCCTAAATGTATAGATGTTCTTGTTACAAATATATATGATGAGAAGGGTAATTCTGGAGGAACATGGTAGCACCGTATTCTTGAGCATAAGAAATGAGATCTTCACAATTCTATAATTTTCAATAAACTTTCTGTTGGGAGTAAGTTGTAGCATTTATCTTGAAGCTACGTAGGAACAAGGACAGTGATGAATCTTGGTAGTTGTATTCATTGGAGACTGTGTCATTAATTAGATAATTTTAAAAGCAAGAGGGTTAATTTATAATTTTTGTTTGCAATCAACAGGTGAAGATTCTTAGGAAGGAATCTTATTGGTACAAAGGAACTGGATCAGTTGTTGCTGTTGATCAGGTTAGTGCTCCTAAACTCTCTATAAGAGAGTGATTTCCTCTCAAATTTGTAGCATTTCATGCATTATGCAAACCCAATTCATATTTGATTGGTTTGTGCTTGTTGTGCAGGACCCCAAGACTCGCTACCCTGTTGTAGTTCGATTCAACAAAGTGAATTATGCCAATGTATCAACAAACAACTATGCTTTGGATGAGATCGTGGAAGTTGAATGAGTCCAATTTAATTGTAATTTTGATGACTGTCTTGTTATCGCTGTTACTAGTCTAAGGTCTTATCATGTCACAAAACAAAAGAATCTGTATCATATGCTCTCTGATATCTACCCCTTGATCTCTATCTGTGAACGACATTCTATGTGCAGCTGCTCTTAATCTTCCACTACCCAGATTCTTATTTTATTGAATCAGCAACTAGCTTTGTTGGAGCCATCGCTTTATAGCACATTACAACTACTAACATTGGCTTAAAAATGAAAGGAGAATTACTTACTAACCATGCACTTGGTCGAGTTTGATCTGACTATAACCAACTTAATTTGATTTTTCTAACTTTTTTTGTCACGTCTTAATGTAAAGTAGAAAAGACCAGATTTTGCAGCTCATGGGGGGTTGAAAGAAAAGAAGAGAGAATAAATAGAGTGAATGAAATATTTGGTGAGTGATGCCCTGAAGAAAGAAACATTTATTACAGGGAAGATCAAATATGTTGACATGTGAACGTATATACCCTGGCTTTTGATGAAAACATAAAAGTGAAGAAGAATGTATACGGTTAGTTTAGTAGTAAAGTTTTGAGAGAGGATGAGAGGGGTTGTAGATTCAACTCTTCCACTTATACATGGAAGATATAAGTTTAGTTTGATGGGTTTGAAAGGCTGGGTGAGAGAAATTGTAGGATCAATTCTCCACTAACAACTAATATTGCCCACAAAAAAAATTATCGTGAGCTATGTCAGTTTATGTACAATTAACGTTACTGTGCTGTGTTTTTACAGTGGTTTCAACTTAAATGCTAACAAAATGCTTACTAGTTTTGCAAAATACTTTTTGTTTTACGGATGAACGTTATTTTTTTTTTAATGTTGCGATCTTTCATTGCAAAGTCCAGGGAAGTTTGGCTTGCACGGCTTTTGTGAAACCGTCATGCGAGGTGTATTCCCCAAGTCATGGCACTAGTGGACCGTTATCCTTTTGTTTTTAGCTTTATAAATAGAGCATTCACTGAGCTTTTAAAAACACACAAAACCAAAGTTTTCTCTTCTTCTCTTAAAGAAAATTTATTTGAGAAGCCTGTTTTTTAATTTTTCTTCCTTTTTTTTCTTATCTCCTTTTATTTCGGGTTTATTTTTTTACTCTCTTTAGAGTTCCTTACTAGTTATGAAATCCTTCTCTTGTATCCTGGAAGTTTGCGCAACACACCGTGGATAAGTCCTTAAGAATAGTGATCTACACATCTTAGGAAATTTTGTTCGTGACTTTGTCAATTTATATTCAAATCTTAAAGACTTATGACTAACATCAACAACTCAATCCCAGAAAATCAAAATATTGTTTCTGGAACTCTAACGGTCTTCGCGAAACCTTTCTCGGATGTATAAAAAATCGCAGTCTTCTCTAGTCAAAATTTTTTACATTGGTAAGAATGTGTGTTAACCCTCTTAGACATGTACGAAGTCGCTTGCTCTTTCATCTTCAACACCTGACTCCAGTCTCCCTCCAAATTCAAAACAAGTTGAAGATTGGGTTTATGCAAACAAGGTATGCCGACATACTTTACTTAGTGCACTCTCTAACAATTTGTTCGATGTGTACTGTTCCTATAAAGAGGCGAAAGACATTTCGGATTCGTTGATTCTCAAATACATTACTGAAGATGTCGTCAGAGAAATGTTCATTATGGACAATTACAATCGTTGGGAAATGGTTGAAGACAAGGATATAAAGTCGCAAATCAATGAGTACCACAAACTGCTCGAAGATATCAAAGCGGAGAACATTCTTCTTCTGGATGAATTTGCTTTAGAGTTTTTGATCGAGAAATTGTTGTCTTCCTAGATTGATTATAGGCAACAATTGAAACACAGACACAAGTAGATGTCATTTTCATAGCTCATCACTCACATAATTATTGAAGATACCAACAAGAAAGAGTGTGTTGTTACAAGGGCCAAAGCTTTGTCTCTAAAAGCAAACATGGTATAGGATAGACCTGCTCCAAAAAGATACGAACACAAACCTGATCATAATAGGAAAATAATTTTCGAAAATCTCGTCCCAACACATCTAACCCCACCTTTAAGAAGAAAGGAAATCACTTCATATGTGGGAAGTCGGGCCATCATGCACCACAGTGCAGGCGCAGAGCAAGAAACGACAATCCTCCTAGGGCAAATATAGCCAAAGGAGATGACATTATTGTTGTGGTCGTTTCTCAAGTAAATCTGATGATCAATATGAGCAAGTGGGTGGTAGACTCTGGTGCTACCAGGAATATCTGTGCAAATAGATGTGCCTTTATCTCTTACACTAGTGTAGTTGATGGAGAAGAACACGTCTACCTTGGTGATTCCAAGACTGCTCCTGTTTTGGGAAAAGGGAAAGTTCTTCTCAAGCTCACATCTGGCAAGACTCTGGCCTTAAGTGATGTGCTACATGTGTCATCAATAAGAGTTAATCTTTGTAGCACTACTGGGAAAAGTGAGAGTTAAAGTGTCATTCAAGTATGATAAAATTGTAATGAAAAAAAATAATTTCTTTGTGGGGAAGGGATATTGTGATCAAGGTCTCTTTGTACTTAACATTTTTTAGAATATTAATGAATCGTCTTCTTCTGCTTATATTGTTGACTCATATGATATATGGCATACTAGATTACGACATGTGAATTCTTCCTATGTTATGAAAATACAACGACTAGGATTAATTAATATGCATGATAAATATAGTAGTAAATATGTGTAGAATCTAAAATAACAAAGAAAACATGTTATTTTGTAGATCGTCAAACTGAATTGTTAGGGCCAATTCATACTGTTCTAGCTTATTTAAATCAAGCCATGCCTAGAGGAAGTAAAAATTATTTTGTAACTTTTATAGATGATTATTCTAGATATACTAAAGTGTATTTCATCAAACATAAAGATGAAGCCTTTGATGTGTTTCTAACCTATAACGCAGAAGTAGAAAATCAATTAAATAAGAAAATTAAGAGGATTAGATCAGATAGAAGTAGTGAATATGTATTGTTTAATGACTTTTGTGTTAAAGAAGGTATCATCCATAAAGTAATCCCATCATATTCACCTGAGTCTAATGAAGTAGCTGAGAGAAATAATAGAAATCTTAAGGAGATGATGAATGTTATGCTTATTAGTTGTGGTTCACTTGATAACCTTTAGGGAGAAGCCTTGCTTACTACGTGATTTTTACAAAATAGAATACCTCATAAAAAAACAGGTAAGACTCTCTATGAGTTATGGAGAAGTTATCAACCTAACCTTAAATATCTAAGAGTGTGGGGGTGTCTAACTAAGGTGATGTTACTCGATCTTAAGAAAAGGAAAATAGGCTCTAAAACATCTTATTGCATGTTCTTAGGCTATGTTGAACATAGTGCTGCTTATAGGTTTCTAGTTCTTAAAAGTGATATACTTGAAAGTAATTCTATAATGGAAACAAAAAACTGCTGAGTTTTTGAACATGTTTTTCCTTTAAAGGTTACTGAGATGTCTCAACCTATAGATAATAATAATAGCGATGCTTTGTGTAAGAATTTAATAAGAAGTAAAAGATAGAGGAAGGAAACTTCATTTGGTAATGATTTCTATACATATCTAGTTGATAATGATCCAAGTAGCTTTGTAGAAGCTATTAATGCTCATGATGTAAAACAGTGGGATAAAGCCATTAAGTTTGAAATTGAATAAATTAAAAAACAATAATACTTAGATTTGCCTAAAGGAGCAAAACCCATTGATTGTAAGTGAATATTTAAGAAAAAATATCATCCTGATGGATCTATAGAGAAGTATAAGGAAAGGTTAGTAGCAAAAGGTTTTACTCAAAAACCCAACGTAGATTATTTTGACACTTTTGCCTCTATGACTAGGATTTCCTCTATTCAAGTAGCGCCAAAATGGATTGTTTTAGCAATTAGACGTCAGATCGGGAGGGGGTCGACGCCAAATGCCCTTTTAAACCCGAAAAACTCATAATGTGAGCCTCACTTTCTTTCGCGTTTTCGTTTGGGTTTTTGCTTCGTTCGCATTCGTCATTGCTACCATAAGGTATGTTTGATTAATTTTCTTCCAATCAATTTATTTTGCACCGATTAACTTTATCTTGCACCGATTAAATTTTGTTTCCACCGATTAAATTTCGTCCGCACCGTTAATTTTGGCTTATGATGCAGTTTTGTTCGTGAGTTGATGAATCTTGGCAACGCCAGCGAGTGTTCAATATCCATTTCTTGAAACTAATGGTATATACATTTTTATGATGATCTATAATGATTTTCTATATTTCATGTGTGGTAATATTTAAAAACAAATTAATTAAAAAAAACAAAAGGGACATCGGTTTAGGAGGGGCCTGACGTCAAAATTGACGTCCGAGGAAGGAGATCCGACGTCTAATTTATGTCTCCCAATAAGACATCAGATCTGGATTGGACGTTAAATATTGAAAATAACAGACGTTAAAAGCCTTTTTTGCAGTAGTGATTGTATGCTTTTAGTTTGTTTAAAATTCGTTTTGGAATCAAAAAACCGCATTGACTCAGAATAATCGATTACAAACTATTGACAATCGATTATCAGTAATTGATTATGATTTACCATAATCGATTATCACGAGCAATTATGAGAACTTTCAAGTAAGTTTTTAAACGTTGTGCATTCATTAAATGCATAATTGATTACCATAAGTCAATAATCGATTATCACACGATAAATAGATGACAACAGATGTTTGGAGGTATCCTTGTGTGAGATCTCTATAAATTGGATTGAGACTCTTATTCTAATATACAGAATATGTGAATTTCAAAAATCTTATCTGTTTTGTTATGTGTTGTGATAATTGTGTTCTAGGGTTTCTGTAACCCTTTTGTTGGGCTTTGAGAACTTGGTTTTGGCATAGAACGAGAACTTTCACAGGAATTGTAATTGAGTGGTGTTGTTGTTGATAAGTTAAGCCTTGTCATCCTTTGTGAAGATTCGGAAGAGGTGTTCATCCTTTGTGAAGATTCAAATGTGGTGGTCATCCTTCGTGAAGCATTCGAAGGTGTTCATCCCTTGTGGCTTTCAGGGGAAGTGAGTTTCATCTCTTGGAGTAACAAGAGAGGTGTTCTAAACCTTAAACCTTTTATTTTCTTTGTGATTGTAACATTTTGTTGGTTTTGTGATAGTGGATCATTAATTCTCATTTGAGATTAACAACTAGACGTAGGATCCTTGTGATCTGAACTAGTATAAAATCACCTGTACAATTTAATCTCTTCCTTACTCTCTTATTTGTTTTAATTTATCGTTGAGGAATTTGAATTATAAGAGAAAATTATTAAAGGTACAATTTACGATAAGAAACCAATTCACCCCATCTTGGTTTGTTGTTCACAATAACCATTCCGCTGCATCGCTCCGACAGGTTGAACCATGTTGAAGCTCGACTTCATATATTTTCCCTCTCTTACATCAGATCTACCTCCAAACATGAAGTTTCAGATGATCAAGTCTTAGGAGTTCACTTAGGTGTAAATCTAGGTCCATTACTAGCACCTAGAGCTTAGGATTTCCACCCTTCAGTATGATTCCTCAGTGATTTCTTAACTAGCTAGTTCACCTGCATTAAGATAATGACTTTATCTCCAACTGCACACCCTAAATCTATTACTAGCATCTATAAGCCCACAAGATAATTAATTAGACCGCAACTTAAGACTAGTTCTCACTCAATCTTAACAAGTTAGATAAGACAAGTGATTAGTTCATCCAACGTTAAATATAAATCAATTAACAAACTTTAGATAAAAAGAAATCATACATAAATTGAAGGTATTGCTGAAAGGAGAGTTCAAATCTATTTACATCTTGCTCCAACACATGGGAGATTTAGCTCCTCATAAATGATAAAAAGAAGTACAATCTGTCTCCCAATCCTCTAAAGATGTTCTATTAATTACAGAGGATGTGGGTAAGAAGAATATTTGGAGTCTTTCTCTAAAAGTACTCTCAAAAGTGTCTAAAAATGAAGCCCTCCAGAGTCTCTCTAAAGTCTGTCCAGAATTCTGATATTTATAAACTTCGATAACATGGCTCCAATGGTGGTCTATGGCTCCAACCGTGAGGTTTCCTTCCTTGGTGGGTTTCCTTTATGGCTTTAAGTAGTGTGTTGTTGGGCTAGAGCTACCTGAAATTAATTCATGATAAATGATTCTTCATGGCTTAAGTCTCAGGTCAAGGCTTGAGGAAACCTTCTTTGTTAGGTTTTCTTTGTGGCTCAAGCCCTTAAAATGGCATTGCAGCCATGTTGTGACAAATTTCTTTAAAAGTGTTTAAATTATTCTTCTTTCCTTCATAATACAGTTTTGACTCCATAAATTCTTCTGTTCCTACAAAACAAGTGAAATTTGGGTCGTTATCAAGCATTTTATACAAAATCAAAGCAAGATAATGCCAAATTAACATTGAAAGCTAGTAATATTAGACATTTATCAACCATGCACGATCTAGGACCAATTGGACCCAACCTTGCCTTACCTAGCCTTAGTTGACCTAATATTTCAAAACTTGAGCTAATCCAGACTCACCTTGATTTTGGATTTTCAAAACTAAAAAAAACTATCTAATCTATATTAAATTCAAATTCAATTAAATGAATTTGACTTTGGTATGACATGGTCCGATTTGTCTTAGGTTCAACCCAATCTAATCTAACATGATTGAAGGCTAATTAGACTGACCATGCAAATGCCAGGCCTAATTGAATCCAACCTTGTCTTACTTAGCCTGACTTGACCTGCCAATTCCCAAACATAAGATAACTCATACCTTAATTTTGGATTTTTAAAATTTAAAAAATTATTCAATCTATATCTAAATCAAATTTAATTAAATAATATTAGGTTTTGCATGACCTATTTGTCTTGTGTTTGACCTAACATAATTTTGTAAGACTTGGAGAGTCCAATTGTATTATCATTAATGAGCTAGGTTCAATTAGATCTAATTTTTGTCTTGACATGACTTGATATAACTTAATTTTGATTCAAATTCCTAAATAATTTAATCTATATCAAATTCAAATCCAATTAAATAATTCAACTTGAAATTTAAAACTATATTTTAAATTTGAAATAAATATATTATAATAGATTTAAAGTAAAATAAATTTAAATAATCATGAATAAGTTTTTCTTCTCACCCCGAAACGTAATGTGTATTTATATTGTATTATTTATTCATAGTCTAATCTTCTTACAAAATTCAGATGCGCAGACAATACAACTTTTCACCAATAAAAATAAAACTTTTTACTAAATACTGTAAAATAAACATTCAAATTTCTTTAATATATAATAAAAGAGTAACGAAAGAATGTAACAGAATTAATTAATCCTACAAAAATCGTGAACGGCAGGATTCGAACCTGCGCGGGCAGAGCCCACATGATTTCTAGTCATGCCCGATAACCACTCCGGCACGTCCACTTGATGTTTAACCAGCGCTTAATAAGAGAAATAATTTAGATTGTCATATATGCGTAATAATGAAATTGTGAAACCACATTACTCCATTGATGTTGCTTTACGTTTATCCTTTACGGATCATATGCAACTTTTACCTATTGTTAACTTCGTGTTTATGTAGTAGACAATCTTATAGTAAATTTATTATATGTTATTCATAACAATAGCTTACAACAATTTAATTTAACTAAAATAATGGACTATCTAGGTTTACAAAGAGAAATACATGAGACTCTATGCTAGCATCCAAATTAATAAATAAGTCTAAATGTTATATCATGATAAATCACAAATGTAACAACCTTATTTATAAATAAGGAATTCCTAGTTACAACTCCACAAATAACATAAAATTTCCAACTTCCAATTCATAATAATGACTAAATAGTTATGTATAGAAATATAATTGATTTGGAAGTAATATTTGATATGCATGATCATGATACTTGCATAAAGGCAACATTAATTAAAATCAGTAAAACTCTCTTTCAATCTATATGAAACCATTAGTTTGAATGTGTGGAGGAGTGTGCAAACCTAATTACAAACCTACAAGAAAATACATTTGATAATATTATGGTATCAGAGCTCCATCATGGAGCTCAATCCAAAGTAAAATCATTAGTCTTTTAAGTGTGACATGTTATGGCATTGGAGACTTAATTTGTTCAGTATGCTATACGAAGTTTGATCATTGGGTGATGCTCATGGTGAATTTCTTCATTGAAAGGAGTACTTAGGTCTAATGCAAAATGGAATCAAGATTAGTAAAAGGAATACTTCTTACCTAAGTATAGAGGAAGTATATTAATGATAAGAAATTAAAAGATTTGAAGGAAAAAAATTACCTATTTCAAGCATTAGATCATTCAGTCCTGGAGGAATTTCTTAACAAGGATAAAACAAAAGATATATGATATTCCAAAAAGCAAAAGTATCAAGGCATTTCACGAGTCAAGCATGCACAATTACAAGTTCTCAAAAAAGAGTTTGAAATTCTTCACATGAAAGAGGGGGATTTGTAGACGATTATTTCTCTCAAACACTTACCATAGCTAAAAAGATGAAGGTTAATAGTGAAAACAAAGGAGATGTTGTAATAGTTGAGAAAAATTAAAGATCCATGGCTCTTAAGTTTGACTATGATGTGTGCTCTGTTGAGGAGTCTATAAGAATACTAACACGTTGACCATTGATGAATTCGAAAGTAGCTTGCTCGTACATGAACTATGCATGACTTCTTGTTCGTGAAAAAATGGTAAGGGCACCAGTCACACGTAACAGGTAATAAATATCATTCTCTCCACAGGGACTTGTACAACACATGACAACTCTCACAATTCACAACTCAATTAGACAACAAAATGGTTAGCATGTACAACAGTTGGTGTACAATAGGAAATTAGTGTCAGAGGGGTATAACAGAATGGTTAGCGTGTACAACAAACCAAGAGGGAGGGGGTGAATTGGTTTCTTATCGCAAATAATACCTTTAATAATTTTCTCCTATAATTTAAATTCCTTAATACCAAATTAAACAAATAAAAGAGTAAGGAAGAGAGAAAATTGCACAGGTGATTTTATACTAGTTCAGATCACACATATCCTATGTCCAGTTGTTAATGTCAAATGAGAATTAACGCTTCACTATCACAAACCAACAAATTGTTACAATCACAAAGAAAATAACATAGTTTAAGGTTAGAACACCTCTCTTGTTACCCTAAGAGATGAAACTCACTTCCCCTAAAACCCACAAGGGATGAACACCTCCTCTGAGTTCTTCACAAAGGATGACAGACTTTAACTTAGCTACAACAATAACACTCAATCATAACTCCTGTGAAAGTTCTCGCTCTATACCAACATCAAGTTCCCAAAGCCACAAGTACAAGGGTTACACAAACCCTAGAACAAACTTATCACAACACACAACAAAATAGATAAGCTTTTCAAAATTCAATTATTTCGTATTTTAGAATGAAAGTCTCAATCTAATTTATAGAGATCTCACTCAAAGATACCTTCAAAAAATCTGTTGTCAGCTATTTAACGTGTGATAGTCAATTATCCACTTATGGTAATCGATTATGCATTTAATGAATGCATAACAGTCAAAACTTTCTTAACAATTCTCATAATTGCTCGTGATAATCGATTATGGCAAGTCATAATCGATTACTGATAATTGATTATCCTGAGTATAAAATGAGGTTTCTTGATTCAAAATGAATTTTAACGTAACCTAAGGCAAACAATACACAGAATCAAAGTAAACCACACCTTATACATAAATATACTAAATTGCAAAAGCTTTAACACAAAACAAGTCTTCATAAAGATCTTCTTGCAACTTAAGCACTCGAGACTTAACTTTGAGATATTATCAAAACTTCTACTCTTCAGCTTTATGCTAAGAACATTGTGTGAAGACAACTCATTCATTCATGCATGACTAGTTTAGTACTGAGAACAACTAGGTGATCCCTTCGAGGACTGTCTAGGTTATAGAAAGATCTTGAATCCTTATCATCCTATCTAAATGATAACTCTCATATTTTGCAGCTTTATTGTGCTTAGGAGTCCATGTTAGATCATTTTAGTTTTCAATTGCTTTGAATTAGATTAGTTTTAGGTGTTTCTATCACATCTTAGGTTTTGTAAAATTTTAGTTAAAAATAGCTTTTTAGGTGTAATTTTTAGTTTTTGTTAATAATTAGAAAATTAGTATGTTTTTAGATTTTCTTTCATTTGATTTTTCTTTTCTTCCTTTAATTTTGAATTTTTTTTTCTTTTCTTTATTGTAGGTTGGGCCTTGGTTCTAAAATGGGCTGCTGATGCATTGAAAGTAGAATGTTGCTGATGTGCTTGGTCTACTGCACTCACAACAAAATGACGTTGCAGCCACCATTGAGATTAAGTGGAATTGCGCTACTGGGCCACTGTTTTGGGCCATTTGTTTTTTTTAATTGAGCTGACTGTCCGATTTTAGCAATTGGGCTGATTGGATTGCCTTGGAATGGGCCGACTACAACTTAAGTGAAAAGTTCGTTTTGGAAGCAGTTGCCTTAGGGTCTCTTCCCCTCATCTTCATTTGCAAAAGAGCTCGAACAATTCTCTTGAGAGGAAACAAAAACCCAAAGTTAGGGCAGAGCGAGAGCTAAAGATAGGAGCACGTCACTTACATGACCAGAGCTTACTACCACGTGACCAGAGATGATGAAGATGATCGGACGGCTAGAAGTGAAGTTGACAAAGGAAGAATGAGGACTGTCCGATCAGAACCTCAAAGCGTCACGAAGCAAGTTTCCTTTTCTTTTCCCTCTTTCATTTTCTTTTTCTTTTCGACCCTATAAAAGGGCTTTTGTAAATAGACTCTAGAGGAGACACTTTCAGATTTTATAGTTTTAGAATAGGGTTTCGCTTTTCTCACTTTTGTAGTGAATCACTCACGATGGTGTAGGGATGGCAAAAAAATTCGCGCCCTTGGATATCCGCGGATAAAATCCGCGATGGATAGTTGATACCCGCGGATATTTACTACCCGCGGGTTGCGGGTAGCGGATATTTTAATACCCACTTCTAAACAGATCGGGTACGTGTATTATACTATCCGTACCCGCAGAAATCCGCTACCTGAAAAAATAAAAATAAAAATTTAATTTTAATTTATAAAATAATTTTAATTTAATTTAACTAAAATTTTATTTTAGTTAAACCTAGGCACGCTTTTTTATTTTTTACACAATATCTTCCTTCAAAATCACAATCCCAACCAAAGAAGTTGATTCCACCATCATGGACCTTCTTCTCCATCACCAAAAACATACATATTCCTCTTTTCTCTATTCTTTAAACATTCACCGTCCTACTCTACATTCGCCATTTCTGTTCTCTAATACCACCTTCATCCACTAAGACACACAATAAACCATCATTTTCTTCATTTTTCCATCTCCATTACATTGATTTAGACCACTCATTTGTTCATCATTCAACCTTTTTTCTATTCATTGCAGCTTCATCTCATCTTACTTTTATTTTTCTCCATCTCCTCAAAAGTCAGCATGCACAGATCAACACATGCATTTTTTTTCTCAGTTACATTCAAACAAAGGTAAAGTCTTTTTCTCAGATTCATTCAAACAAAGGCAAAGTCTTTTTCTTAGATTCATTCAAACAAAGGCAAAGTCTTTTTCTTAGATTCATTCAAACAAAGGCAAAGAAGTCGAGAGGGGAGAAGAAGGAGCTGCCTTTGCGGGTTTGGATGAGGGAAGAAGAAAACTTTTGAGGCTTTCGCGTCTGAGGAAGATAATCATCGGCGGCAACATCGGCGGCATCGTCGACGGCAAGTGGGGATTCCGGGTAGAGGTGACACGATCAAGGTGGCATGGTTTCATCTTCGCATATTGTAAGGGAGGTGGTTCATGCGTTTTGGCCCTACAGGTGACGCCTTCGATGACGGCCAGGGTTCCCGACGGCGATGTGACAATGAGCACTACCAGCGGTGTAGTGTGGCGGTTTGGTGGCGGACTTGGTCGCGGAGGTCAGCGTAATCCGATAGTCGCAATGCACAAAGGGAGGAACTTTGCGGAGAGCGGCGACACTTCCAACATGGGTGACCTCGTTTTCGACGCTTTTGGCCGGCCATGGTGAGGCGCGGCGACGTCGGTCAAGAGAAGAGCAAGGCCGGCCGCGTATGGAGAAGATGAAGAGACCTAAGTTCTCTTTTCATTTCTGGATGGATGAAGAAAACAAGAAACCCTAATCTGATTTGAAATAAAAATGGGCCTGGGGCCAATATTCACAAGCAGTACTCCTACAAATTCATTGCTGGACCCTTATACTCATGGGCTTGGACTACACACACTGGTTCTTCATTTTTGCGAGTATCCACGGGTATCCGCGGATTTTAAAATACCGGCTGATATTTTTTAAGCGGTTATCCGTGCGGGTAGTGGGTCATGTAGCGGGTAGATTTTGTTTTATTGGGTCGGGTTGCGGGCAGGCACTATCCGTGCCCGACCCGACCCGTTGCCATCCTTACGGTGGTGACAGCCCGTGGTGGCTCCAATTGCATGTTATTCGGTACTGTAATTCTCGTTTCATGTTAATAAAATGTTCTTTTTCTTTGATGTGTTTTTTTTGTTTTATGTGCTTATTGATTCTGTTGATTTGATTGTTTTTCTTCAATGTTTATGTGTTTCTTGTGTGTTTTGATTTGAAATCGAGTTGAACTCGTAACTCTGCACATTGTAATTCCTTTTTGGAATTAAACGACCCCGAGGTGGGCGTGCATGACCGAGATGTCTTCTCAAGTTAGAGTGAGTTCAACGAGAGAAAATATTGTTTTTAGTATCTGTCAATTGTTTTGTTGTGTATAAAATCTGATTTAGACTCTGTGTCTTCCTAAGAACTCTAGGCACTCTTTTATTCACTCCAATGTACATTCACCTATGAAATCAATTCTGTCTGTGAGATTGTTGTTTGTTTTTTATAGTGATAGTTGAAGTTCAATTTGAGTTTTGATGTTCTGGTTGTTTACTTTGAGTATTTTAGAATTTATGATCTGCTTTACTTATGTTTCAGCCTTTACATTCTTGTTGATATGATGCTTTTCAATCTTGAGTTTTAAGTTCTTTTCAATTTGGTTTCATTTCTGATTTCTTGAGAGTTTAGCATAGGTTCACCAGTGGTACATTTAGGTATTAGTAATTGTAGTGTAGTTTGGGTGTTACTTGTTAAATTGTTCTTCATTTTAGTTTGAGCATTTTATTTGCAACCTGTAGATCTAGTTATTTGCTTTCTATTTTTGAAATTGCAACTCTTTCTCATAGATTAGAAATTCTTTTCCATATTAATTTCATTTTCTTAGGTTTCTGTGAATTGAAAAATAATGTAGTTTTAGTTTAGATTTTTCTTTATTTTCAGTTTCAAATTTAATTCTTTCATCATGATACATTTAGTCTTAAGCCTTGTTTCAGTTGTGTGTAAATAGTAATAGGTCCAGTTTAATGAATTAGAGTTAGATAACTTTTCTTATAGGTTAATGTTTATTTAGAATAGTTCAATTTTGATATTTTCTCTTTTGATTAATTTCATTCATTCTTTTAAACAATTTACAGATTTTAAATTCTCTTTTCCTTTATAAATTTCATTCTTTCAATTTTATTTCCCCACTTTACATTAGTTAGTATATAATTAGGTAGTAAATAAATAACACAATACTTTAACCAAACATTTCTGAAACGTAAAATTGGATTTATCTTTAATTATTCTTTTACTACATCATTATTGAGGAACTGAGTTTGTTGATTTTAGTGCGAGCAAACTCATTAATTATGCTATTATGACAATTATAACTCCTCGATCCCCTTTTCCCAAAAGCCATTACTACACGCAATTCAACAACTTTTTTTTCCCAAAATCTCTCAAAGTCTCATGTCCTTCTCCTCTATCTTTCTCTCTTAAAGCACTCGCTTTCAAAAGCCCAGTTTTCCAAACACTTTCAGAAAAACACCACCACCCACCTTCATGAATAATACCCACACCTTCCTCAGAAAATCCATGCAAGTTACTCCCAACAATGTCAACCTAAAAGAACTCCTTGCACAATGGAACATGATGAATGTGGATATGGCTACTGAAGGCACTGATGAACTTTGGACCAATAAGAAAATGAAATTCAAAGAAAATCCTTCAGAATCAACATCATCTTTAGATGGCCTTCAAACGTTTAATCTTACGCACATGCCAAAGTAGTGCAGAAAAGCTTACGCATCTCTGTGGTTTCCCCTGAAGAGGAACTACTCTTTTCTCTTAGTAAGAAAAAGAGTTGTCTCTATGTAGAGACCTCAGGGGAAACTGTGCATGTCCATCCTCATCATCACCCTTTTCTAATATGATGATGATGATGCTCTCTTCGCAAACCCCCTCCCTTACCTCACCTCCTTACAAACCCTTTCTCTTTTAGCCTTCCATATTCTATTTCCTTTTCATCTCCTCCACTACCCTATCTTTCTTTAGTCATTCCATGATGGCTTTTTTCCCCTCCCTTTCTGATGTTTAGCAAACAAAGGGAGAAAATGATAAACCAAATAGATATTAGGGCATTGCATGATGTAACGTTTATATGATGAAATAAGAAATAAAATCTTTCATGTCGTTTGTACTCTAATATCTATACTTATGATATGATAAATCTCTCTGATTATATAAATGCTCTGGAACATAGATCTATGTTAAAAATGATATTTGATATCTAATCTATATTAAAACTGATATTGTTGTGATATTTGTTATTGTATATCATGCATAAACATGACTTAAGGAAGTAACATCCTTTACAAAATTATAATCTTCTGATAATATACATATTACTGTAACTGTTTGAAATGACTATGATAATTGTTGTTATGATAACATATCCAATATACTATGATGTTACTTAAATGATATAAATTATGATATGTCTAATCTGATAATCATATTTCGCTCTGATATCTCGTGTTAACTTTGATATTTCATATTAAAAGGCAGTAATACTCTTATACAATGATTTGATATGAAAATATTAAGCTTTGAAGTATATTCTAAAATAAAGACGCATTAAAGGATATTTCTAAGAAATGATACATTAACTTTGATAAAGGTTAACCAATTCATGGGGAGCATAATAAAAGTATAGGTTATTCACTAAGATAGAAAAACACTAGCATAACTAGACACTTTCAAAACTACATTAAAATATATTTCATTTAACACGAGTATTTGTTAAACATAAAAAAAAGAAAGATTGTTAAGAATAAAATCATTTAGAGAAAAGATTATCTAAGCAATCCAAATTTTGAAGTTTAACAAATAGCATTAAACAAAATATTATTATTAAAATAAAGTTGTTTGAAACAGATAATATCTAGTCAAGAAGTATCTTATAACGTCTAAACCCAAGAGGTGAAACAATGCTTTATAGATCAAACCATTTAAGGATAAGTATACTTCATTCATTGTTTTATTCTTATTAGGATAGATATGTTAGTTTCAGAACTTATCTTGATATTTTTGCATGTCTTCCTTAGAGGATGCTTGTTGAAATTTATTTGTTCTTGATAGTTTCTTGTGCTTATTGTTTTACAAGATTCTATTAGACACTTTTTCACTCATCACTTTATGAATGTGTTTATATTTTAAGCATAGTGTCTTGTATTTTTATGTAGGTTTTTCCTACTGATTGAACGCTTCTATTTAAGAGTATCTCATATCGTTTTAACTCATTTCTTTCTTTAAGCTAATACCTTTGCAAAACGTTTTTCTTCTTGATCATTTAAGCCTATTGTTTTACAAGGTGTTCTTGTAAACTCTTCTGATGTTGATTAGACGTTTTTTCTTGATAATCCTTGTAGACTAGGAAAATGTTGTTTGCTTAGATCCCTTATGATAATAATTTCTAGATAAGCTCTTAAACGGTTTTTAGCTTAAGTCTTCTTAGGCTTTCAATGTTTTTTCTAGATGCTTCTAGATGATTTGAACCAAATTCTTTTGGTTTTTATCTCTTGGTCGAAAAGTCAAATGGACTACTCTATTTGATAAATGTTGTTGATGGTTCTAAGATATTGTCTGTTGCCTAATGTTCAGACACTCTCTCTTGTAATCACTCAAGGATATATCTATATTTTCTTTTTTAAGTATTTATGTTCTCTTGTCTCAGACATTTGTTTCCTACAAGGTTCTTTAGCAGTTTATTATCCAAGTTTGTTTTCTTAGGTATGTCTATGTTCATTATCTTTAATGATCTTCTTCCTAGATGATATTTCATTTACTGTTATTTGTTAAACTTCAAAATTGGAGATGCTTGATGATCTAATCTCTCTAGACGATTTATTGAAATACTTTTTTATACATGCATTAAATGTCTTGAACATTGATAAGCGTTAAATAGTGTTGTATGTTCAAGACATTTTATCATTTTTCATTTCATTAATAAATGCATCGTTTGGTAAGACAAATCACATTTATATTCATCAGATGATATTATTGTTAAGAGAAAAATCGTCTAGAGAAAAGATTTTCTAACCAATCCAAGTTTTGAAATTTAACAAACAACATTAAACGAAATATTGTCATGTAGAAAAAGTTGTTTGAAACAAATAACGTCTATTCAAGAAGCATCTTACAACATCTGAAGCCAAGAGCTGAAGTAATGTTTTCTAGACCAAAATATTTAAGTGGATTAGAAAATCACAAACAACGTCTAAGGATAAGTATCTCTCACTGAAATCTCTTATATAGGCTATATGACCAAAATAAACTAGTCTCTTGTGAAAACAAAAGTCCAATTCTTATATAACACTAAAAATTAAGAAGATGATTCAATCCAAACAGTGTTATATCAAGCAAAGCCTTTTATAGAGAGTATCATTTGATGAGTGACCACTAAATGCTTTAGTCTTGAAGAAAAACATCTTATGATTACACTTGATGAATATACACAAACAATGCATTTATTAGTGAAATGACAAGTGACAAACTATCTTGAACATGCTACACTACTTAATGTTTATTAACATTTAAAATATTTAATGCATGTACAAAATAATACTTTGATACTTGTGTACTCTATCTCTTGATATCCGTGTATATCAATAAAGTAGAAAGATATTATCAGAATCACGACAACCAAGAAAAAGACGTGAGAGAAGAAGAACATTCTAGGAATGTTTCCTTGAAGCCAATTGCTCTTTCACATCATACAAGTTCAAGTTTTTCTTAAGGTTAGGAGAAAAAGCTTTAAACCCTACAAAGTAGACTAAAGTCAGACTTCACATCGAAAAGTTATCAACTCTTTAAAAGTCAACTTGTTGGTCCAATGGTCATCTTACAAGAGAAGCTATATATAGAAGAAAACTTGAAGAGAAGAAGTTGCATACGAGAAAACATATAATAACATAAGAAGAAAAGCAACAAGAAAAGAGAGAAAAGCTTAAAGTGTTCTTGCATTGTTTAACGCTCAATATCTTTTGAGAGAAAAATCTTTGTAAAGAGAGAAACACTTTCAAGTGTGACAGATTGTTTTGTATTTGTACACATATCCTCTCGCTAATAGTCATTCATTTGTACGTTGTGAAAAATCTGTTTGTGGATTTGTTTTAAGTTATGAAGAGAACTCAAATACTTGGTTGTTCAACTTTGGTTAAGGTTAACATCTAGACAGTTGTCTACGACTAGATCCTGGAGAGGCTAAACTTGATCTAGTCAGGTTGACTAGCCAAGAGAGATACTAATACTCGTTGTAACCAAGAGTGGTGAGAATACTCGGTGATATCCTAGAGAGGAAAAACTTGTGTAATCTTGGAAAAGATTAATGGAACCCTTAAGAGTTCTTAAGGAAGAACTGGACGTAGCTTAGGTTGAGTGAACCAATATAAAAATATGTGATATATTGTTTCTCTATTCAAACATTTTCCATTTACTTATATCATTACAACCTAGCATCTAATCATCTTAAAACTCTTGCACTCTATCTTTATAAACTATTCGTCGCTAATTTGTTAAAAGAATTTCTAAAATACTATTCAACCCTCCTTCTTCTAGTTTTCCCTTGCAACTTCAATTATCATAAAGTGCTTTCAAAGGCTAAAGTGTTTTAATGTTCATTTATCACATGACATTTTATATAGAAAGCTTTGCTTGATATAACACTATATTGAATGACATTTCTTCTAACTTTAATGTCATATAAATGAGAGACTTTCGTTTTCTTAAAAAACTAGTTTATTTTGCTTATATGGTCTATTGAGAGATTTCAATGAGAGACACTTTCTTCTAAACGTTGTTTAAGATTTTCTAATCCATTTAAGCAGTTTGGTTTGGAAAGCATTACTTTAACTTTTAGCTTCAAACATTATAAAATATTTCTACATCAAATGCTACTATTTTAAATAGCTTTTCCTAAACAACTTTTCCTAAATAGCAATATTTCGTTTAATGCTCTTTGTTAAACTTCAAAACTTTGGTTGTTTTAGATGTTCTATTCTTTAAATGATTTTGCCTTAACATTATAGCCTTATATTATAATTGCCTCTATAATTAGTAATAAATAAACTATAAACAATGTACATTATAAATTTATATACATTTGTAAAAATGTATATAAATGATTTTTTATGAATGATTTTTTCATGAATGATTTTTTCATTTTTATGAATGATTTTTTCATTTTATATACATTTTTATGAATGATTTTTTCATATATTTTTTAGCTTATTCTCTATAGAATTTTAAAATGTAGTACATTTTTATTATAGACTTAGTTTAATTTTCTAATTCAAATTAAAATGCATATAAGAAATATCAGAATAAACACTAATTTTTAGCTACTAGATAAGGTAAGGCACCATAAAGTAATTACATGTTTCTAACTAACCATTATTATTGAATTAGATTTCCAAAGAATTATATGATAAAATGATATCATTTAAATAAGTTCAAACTTTAAAAACAATAACATTATATTTTAAATTTCTTTAAATCTCAATACCTTTTATTAAAAGTAATTATTGATCCAATCTAAATTTTATTTTTAACATTAAAAATATGTGACTCATTTTAAAATTATAAGAAATTAAATTTGAATACTTAATAGACAAAAAATGTAAGAACTTAGAAAATTGAGTATTAGGGTTGATAGGTGTTTTAAAATAACGAGATTGAGTATTTTAATGTTAAAATAATTCAATAATATAAATAGAAATTTATAAACTCGTTTTATTATCTAAAACACTTATAATCTCTTTAGATTTCTTTCTTTGAGTTTCCTTTCCATTCTCTCTACAATTTCTAACTCTTGGATCATTTGTTTGATGATAAGAAAGCGCCTAAGAGATCACAACAGTGCATTCTCCATCATCATCTGATAAATTTTCTTTTTAGAGTAAGTAAGTTTCTACTCCTTTTTCTTTAATTCGTAGTTTAAGGCATATGTGACTAAAAGTTTCTCGCATGTGTCGTCCATCCCTCTTTTCTAGTTCTTTGTTGATCAGATGTCCTAAGGACTCACTTTGATCACAATTCAATGGTTTATAAGTGTTTCTAGAGTTCATTGGGTTGGAAGCAAGGGTAGAGCACTATGTAGATTTTCTAATAAGGTAAGGGAAGCTAGTGTTCGTTTTCTTAGATTCTAATTTTATAATATGATCTATGGTAACTTAAATGATAGGATAATTGAATTATGAATGATTTATTCGCTCTAGTGTGCATTGTGTTTTGATGATGTAATTGGCAGTATGATTGTTTGAATTACTTGATATGATTGTTTGAATTACTTGATATGATTTTGTTTTGGAATGGATTTATTATTGTAAATGTTGTTATTGTGATGTTGGTGGTATGGTCTTTGGTGAAATGTTGAGGAGAAATGAGTTAGTAAGAGTTATAGGTCATTTTTTGTATAAAGTGTTGCTTTTGAGAGGTGTGATTTTGTAGGAGTGGTCAAAGAGGGGGACTTGAACTTTAGGGTCTGTTTTGTAGTCATTTGGAACTTGTTTGAGTTGTGAATTTTTATATATGTGAGTTAGGACAAAGTGGTAGCCCATTTGGTTGTGTTTTGATTGGTTTTAGATGTATTTTGGAGGTTTTGAGTAGTGAGTTTGAGAAGTAGAAGGTTTGAAGGAAAGTGAAGGGCTTGGGGTCTTTTTTTGGGTCATTTTGGACTTATTCAGACCCCTAAGTTGCCTAGTTATGAGTAAAAATTGGTAGAATTTATTTATGGTCTATAAAGTAGTGTTTTAGTTGATTTTGAGTTGGAATTCCATGATAGAATGAATTAAACATGGTTTGGATTGGATCATATATACTTGGATAGGCCTATGATGGCTTTGCAAACCAATTAGAAGTGGTAGAAGTTGGTAGAAGTGCATATGATAGACATGTGAGGTTGAAAGGGAGTTAATTTGGCAAATTTGGGGTGCTGTAGAATTATGCGGAGTGGTGGAGCGAGCAAGTAGCTTGCTGACGAGTAAATAAGAGTTTTAGTATTGAGTTTTAGGGGTTGGACGCGCTGCCTCGTTAGGCTTTGGGGAACTCCCTGTTTTCGCTCTCCCTCAACGAGTGGAATTGCTCACCTGGCGAGCTAATGCTTACTGGGTGCCATGATTGCAGGCGTTGAGTGACTAGGTTTTCCTTCCTAGGTGGTTCTATTTTCATTTCTCTTATAAGTTTGGATGTAAATGGTATGATTATCAATCTTATGTTCACTAATTCAATTTGAACTATATGATAGTATGGAATGACTCTATGTAAAGTCTGTGAGTGATGATTATAAGGATTTCAAGAAGAAATTCTTAAGATGATTATGTGTAAGTGAATGTATATATTAATATAGGATGCTAGTAATTAGGGGTTATTTTGACGTTCTCAATAACTTCCAAGTCTCAAGAAGACAAGGATAATTATGTGAGTAAACGAAGAGCCTTCGTTAGATTAGTTGTTAGGCAACAAAGATGGAGCAGATTAATAAATTTAGTTTCCTTTTGTAATATATATATATATATATATATATATATATATATATATATATTCTTTTGAAAACATCTAGCTACACTTTATCTTTTAAGTGTAAAGAGTTCTTGTTGATATGAATTTTATTTCTGTTTTCTAGTATAGTTATACTTTATAGTTACACCTGGATAACTGTAACAGTTCATGTATGCTTTCTTTTCGTTTGTTCTAGTTTTATTAATGTGTGATTAATCCTATAATAGTATTAATACTATTAAAAATTTAGGATATTACAAAAATTAATCTAAAAAATATAAACGACTAAATATACAATGCTTCCTTTTTTACTTAAGTTATAGTTTTACCACAACTGTCTTTTACCAGAAAAACACCATTTTGATTTTTTTGTAAATTATCAAAATAAATTTAAGGTGATACAACTTGTGAAAAAATTGTGTGATGATAACACGATTTTAATTCAAACTATTTTTAAAGTTGAAGTCGTATTTCACTTCACAACATTTTAAACTCTAACCATGTCAACTTGATACAATTTCTATTAAAATTAAGCTAAAATAGTACCAACTAGGCATGATTTTATTTTAAAATATAGGGTTAAATATGCTTTTAGTCCCTATACTATCAAACGGTTTTGGTTTTAGTCCTTCTTTCAAAGTAAGGTACATTTTAGTCCTCCTCCATAAGGAAACTTTGATTTTAGTCCTTCAAAACTAGCACCGTTAAAAACCAGCTGATGTGGCTAACGGTGTAATGACACGTCATTTTTTTTCTAACACTAGTCAATCTTTCCCAGCTTTTCTCCCTCTCTCTCCTCCTTCGTCTCCTTCCTTCCATCTTCTACTCCCTCCATCATCTTCACCAAATCCTTCAAACAAAAAACTCATCACCGTCAGAATCAGACACGAAGCTACGATTGGGTTCTGTGGATTCGCTCTCAAAGGAGAAGAGGGTTCGTGGTTGAGGCGTGATGTTTTCTCTCATGAGTCACGATATTTTCACGATTTTTGGTTTGGTTTTGGGTTTTCTGGATGCAGGTCGTGTGGCTTCGATGATTTGGGACGAAGATGATGCAAGAAAACTGCAATTAGGGTTTTTTCGATTGGGGATTTCTTGCGATGACAATGGGTAGCGATTTGGGTTTCTGAATGATGTCTCTATGGTGGTTGTGGTTTTTGGGTTTTCCTGGCTGCGTGAGAAGCTTCACCATGGTGACGCATTTTTGTTGTGATGGTTGTGCCATGGGTTTCGAATGGAGGAGATGAGTGTTGTGGTGGTGTTGTGCTGGCCATAACAGGTACATTTGTTTTTTGCATATGTTAACTCCTAAGCATTCATAATCTTTGATTTGCCATAACATTGGAGTTCATAGTAATTTTTCTTTCCTTTTTTGGCAGAAACTGAAGCACTATTTGCTGATGTTGGACATTTCACAGTTCGTTCCATACAAATAAGCATGTGCTCTGTGACATACTGATAACTTTTTGGCAAGTATACCAAATCATTACAAGTAATACAGTGATAAGTAAAGTATCGTTCTCCCAAGGGACTTGTGCAACACATGACAATTCTTCCTTTTATAACTCAATTAGACATCAAAATACACAAAACAATACAAGAAACTATTTTTGGTATTTTATCAAACAGTTTGTGTGCCAGGAATTGGTCTTTGACTAACATTACAGTAACATCCTGGATAAAATACGTTCTCTGTTCAAGCATTCACATAAGCGTATCTTGATTTAATTCCTTAAAGCAAGTTCTAAAATTATCTATTAAATTATTAATTCCTTAATTAATTCAACAGATAATTTTGCATTAAAATCAGATGTTTAGAATGACCAAAAGTACAGAAGTTATTCCTAGCGTAGTCACTTTTAGTTTCTTTTCTTATGTTTCTGGTTCTAAAAATACTTCCAGTACAAAAGAACCTTTAAAAAGAATTATACTTCCGTATAATCTAAAGCAAGTCAAGAAAAGAACAAGAACAGAGACATATATTGCACAGGAAATTTACATTAATGTATCGTCATGCAACCAATTCCAATGAACAAAAAAACTAGTCTCTCATAGACATCTAAAACGTACTCTTTACAGCAACTCCTTGCAGAAAGTGAAGTCTTGATGTCTTGAAGGGTCTCCTGATGGTCTTCTCCAGTTCTCCAGATCGTTTTTTTATATTTCGTGTCAGGAGTCCGTTTCTGCCTCTTTGTCACGCCTTTTAAGAGCCACTTAACTTCCTTAATTCGCTCAGCGCACAAGTATGTGTGCGCTATGCGAATTTCAAAATTTGCTTTTCTTCAACTGTTGTTATTCGCTCAGCGCACAGGACCTGGTGCGCTGTGCGAATTTCTTTTTTTCTGGCACTGCGAATTTTTCCTTGCGCTCTGCGAGAATTGACTGACATATTCTAATTTATATATAAATTTCCTGTACAATAATTTACATAACAATCTACTTCTTATTACAACTTTTCACTGAGTAATAACATGAATAATTACAAATTTGAGATCATTTATAAGTGTAAAAATAACTCTTTTTCACACTTATCAACTCCCCCAAACTTGAATTATTTCATGCCCTCAGGAAATCACAAAAGAAAATAAACAACACAACAGACATTTGACATTTTGATAGAATGACTTTGCACATCATAAAAAAAATCACATGCATTCCTAAAGATTCAAACAAATATGACATGGTACAATACTCATAAAATCACCTGTGCATAGAATATGAATAACCAGATCAGCATTTATCATTCCTTACCACTCAAGTGTTTGTCCTCACATGATAGTAGAATTGTCATAGAACTTCATCAACTTTTGCATTTTATTTGATTCACACACTTCACACACTGTTGGTTAAGTCCAAAGGTCTTTTCAGGGTAAGGCTTGGCTTGGCTGGAAAAAGAATAATGGTTTTTCTTGGATTCAAAGACACCTAATAAGAAGAGAGCAACTTCAATTCCCAATTCAGTACTCAAATCTCCAACATATATCATTTATCACACACCATTTTCTTTTACAGCTCAACCTTCTTTTTCAATTTAAGCAATATTTTTTTTTCAATTTTTTTTTTATTATTGATCTTTTCTTCCCCCAAACTTGAATTCAAACTTAACCTCACAAATTCATAGTACCTGTTCTCTTCTAAGGTGTAAGGTAGGATAACATGTTAGGCTCAAGGAAAAAGAAAAAAATCAAGGCTCAAAAAGGGTTTAAAAATGAAGCACAGTGTCACAAGGTTGGCTATCTGGCCAAGTAGCTATATAATCAATATCAAACAGGGCATTTTTCATCCTTAACCAAAGTGTGTATATACGTATAGTCAAAATCATGTAAAAGCTAATTCCATATCCAGACAACTCAATATCTCTCAATCAATATAGGCTCTCAACACTCACAGATCTGATCATGTTCATACACACAGATAACTTCTGAAGCATAGCAACCACACACATACAAGTCATCATCCTTAAGAACCACATAACTTAATCAGAAAATGCATAATCATTAAATCAAAACATCAATGCCTTTACAACACCAAACATAAACAACTAAACAGAGTTCCACAATATAACAACTAACTGAAATACAAACATAACAATAAACATGAACAACAGGAGAATCTGTCCATCTGCTCTACCAAGACCCATCTGGTCCGGATCACTGGCTCTCATATGTCTCATGACTCTGTTGTGTCCATCTGGGATTGGGCTCCTCATCATCCTCATCATCATCCTCTGCATAGGCACTCCCCCACCTGGACTTAGGCCTGCCCTCAGGCCATAGTAGGGGTTCGCAAACTCAAAAGAGAATCTATACCGATCATATTTTAAACAAGGTTTTCTTCCTATGCTGCAACATGATGTGCTCTTGAAGAAGATCTTGTGGTGGTTGTAGGAGAAGTCATCTGCACAAAATTCGCTAAGCACACTAAAACTGTGCGCTAAGCGAATAAACCTTTTTTTTTTTTTTAAAGAAAAAAACATGCATAAATTAGCTTAGCACACCTCATGTTCTGCGCTTTGCTAATATGCATTTTCAGTATATATATATACTTTAAAAACAACATTCGCTTTACGTACGCCCTGCGAATGAAACCAAAAAATTTTCTTTTGAATTAAAAACATTAGCTTAGCGCACCACAGACTGTGCGCTATGCTAATGTACATTTTTATTTTTTTTTTATATTTTTTTTTTAATTTTTCTTTTTTATTATTTTTTTTATTTTTTATTTTTTTGAAAAATTCGCTAAACACACTTCAGTGTGCGCTGTGCAGATTGTCTTACAAAGAGAAAATTAATTTTTAGGTCGCAAAGTGCATTTGGTGCGCTGTGCGAAGCACAATATAATTAAATAATTATTTTTCTCTCTCACGCTAAGCGCATGTGGTGCGCTGTGCGAGCAAATCACTGCCTTATAAAATACTCTGGTCGCTGAGCGCACTTCAGCTGTGCGCTCTGCGACTGGAGCGTCACAAAACATATTCAAACTTCTTCCAGACCTCTTTACCAACACAAAAACTTCAACAATTTCTTACAAAAACTAAACATAAAGATAAAAATAAAAGTAACATATAGAGAAATAAAATAGAAGAATGAAAAACACAAACAAAGAGACAAGAGAAAAAAAATAACAAAAATTGTTGAACGTGAGCACACCAACCAAACAACAGTTCTAATATGCAGAATGATCGAAATGGATTTCCTAAATAACCTCACTCAGATCCTTTTTGTTGCAAGATCACTTAGTACTTTCCTAAGTTGATGAATATTACTTTCCCTGTTCTCTAAGGTAAAAACACTCAGATCCCTCTTGTTGTGCCTATCTAAGCTTGACACACCTCACTCAATCCCTTGGCCTAAGAATGTATCAAAACTTGCATTAAGAATCAGAACAGTGGGGGTCCAAACTCACAATCCCATCCATGGTGATCTGTAAAATCTGGGTTGATTTAGCTAGTTCGGCTACTGAAATCCCATCCCTAGGATCTTCCAACAACTAAATCATGCTCTAAGGTGTACCCCAAAACAAGCTTTAAGTACAAACTAAACCAGTGAAAAGTATAAACATCTGTAGTCACAATTGCATACATAACAACATTCAAAAGGAAAACTCACAACAAAGTCTAAAAGAGTCAAAAATGTCGAAATTGTCTTGTGTTGGAACACAAGTCCCCGGCAACGGCGCCAAAAACTTGATAACTTTTTGGCAAGTATACCAAATCGTTACAAGTAATACAGTGATAAGTAAAGTATCGTTCTCCCAAGGGACTTGTGCAACACATGACAATTCTTCCTTTTATAACTCAATTAGACATCAAAATACACAAAACAATACAAGAAACTATTTTTGGTATTTTATCAAACAGTTGGTGTGCCAGGAATTGGTCTTTGACTAACATTACAGTAACATCCTGGATAAAATACGTTTTCTGTTCAAGCATTCACATAAGCGTATCTTGATTTAATTCCTTAAAGCAAGTTCTAAAATTATCTATTAAATTATTAATTCCTTAATTAATTCAATAGATAATTTTGCATTAAAATCAGATGTTTAGAATGACCAAAAGTACAGAAGTTATTCCTAGCGTAGTCACTTTTAGTTTCTTTTCTTATGTTTCTGGTTCTAAAAATACTTCCAGTACAAAAGAACCTTTAAAAAGAATTATACTTCCGTATAATCTAAAGCAAGTCAAGAAAAGAACAAGAACAGAGACATATATTGCACAGGAAATTTACATTAATGTATCGTCATGCAACCAATTCCAATGAACAGAAAAACTAGTCTCTCCTAGACATCTAAAACGTACTCTTTACAGCAACTCCTTGCAGAAAGTGAAGTCTTGATGTCTTGAAGGGTCTCCTGATGGTCTTCTCCAGTTCTCTAGAGCGTTTTTTTATTTTTCGTGTCAGGAGTCCGTTTCTGCCTCTTTGTCACGCCTTTTAAGAGCCACTTAACTTCCTTAATTCGCTCAGCGCACAAGTATGTGTGCGCTATGCGAATTTCAAAATTTGCTTTTCTTCAACTGTTGTTATTCGCTCAGCGCATAGGACCTGGTGCGCTGTGCGAATTTCTTTTTTTCTGGCTCTGCGAATTTTTCCTTGCGTTCTGCGAGAATTGACTGACATATTCTAATTTATACATAAATTTCCTGTACAATAATTTACATAACAATCTACTTCTTATTACAACTTTTCACTGAGTAATAACATGAATAATTACAAATTTGAGATCATTTATAAGTGTAAAAATAACTCTTTTTCACACTTATCACATACCCTGCTTTGTACCTGCCTACACTGGACAAGCCTTATTTCTTCGCAAAAACAACGATCTCGTTTCAAAGACTTTCTACAAGTCCATACCACGTACTTCAGTTTTACCTTTAGAAACCAAAGCCATAGTCAATCCTGTTTGTTCCAAAATGATAACAACAAAACAAATTTGTATCATAACAACTTATCAATGGTGCCTTCATATCTTGCAGATCCTTTATATTGGCCAATGTTTATTTAGGATACACGAGGCTAGGGATTTTCGATTGGGGATTTCTTGCGATGACAATGAGTAGCGATTTGGGTTTCTGAATGGTGTCTCTATGGTGGTTTTTGGGTTTTCCTGGCTGTGTGAGAAGCTTCACCGTGGCGACGCATTTCTATTGTGATGGTTGTGCCATGGGTTTCGAATGGAGGAGATGAGCGTTGCGGTGGAGAAAGATTGATCTTATGAGGGCACAAGGTTTAGAAAGACATTGGTCTTCGCGATGGCGATGGAGGCTGAAATAGGGATGCTGGGTGGGGAGGTTGGGTTGAGAGAGGCTGAGATGGTGATTACGACAATGGATGGATTCTGATAGTGATGAGTTTCATTGTTTGGAGGATTTGGTGAAGATGATGGAGGGAGTGGAAGATGGAAGGAAGGAGACAGAGGGAGAGGAGAAGGAGAAAAGCTGGGGAAGGTTGACTAGTGTCAGAAAAAAAAAGACGTGCCATTACACCGTTAGCCACATCAGTTTGGTTTTTAACGGTGTTAGTTTTGGAGGACTAAAATCAAAGTTTCCTTAAGGAGGATGACTAAAATGTACCTTACTTTGAAAGAGGGACTAAAACCTAAATCGCTTGATAGTATAGAGACTAAAAACATATTTAACTATAAAATATATTGAACTTAATTTTGACCAAAACTAAATTAAAGTTATATTAACTTAACATAATTTCAATGTTTTGTCCAAAGTCTTGTTATTTTCACAACTTTTTCGTAATCGTAATTTTTTCAAAATCTATTCTAACAAAAAATATTACGGTATTGTTATGCATTTTTGCTTTTTTACTTCAGTTAAAGTTAAAAAGAAGGTTTAATTGTTTTTATGGTCCCCACATTTACAGTGTTGTTGTTCGTTAATACCCGCTTTGAAAAATACCTCTATTTTGTCCTAATGTGACATATCAATCAAGTTTTTTTCGTTAAATTGACATAAACGAATTTAATTTCGTGGTGACGTGACTATAAAATCTGATTATTTTTTCTTCTCTTTTCTTGCTCAACTTTTTCTTTCTCTTCTATATTAATGGTTTTCAATTTCAAAATGACAACCTCCATTGTGTTACTTGCTTTTTTTTCTCTATGATTTTCAATTTCAGAATGACAGCCTTCTTAAATTTCTTGGGATTGTGTCACTTGCTTTGTCAAAAAGTTGAACATTGTACCAAGAGAAGAGAAGAAAAAGATCAAATTTTATAGTCACGTGATTATACCAATTTAACATAAATGACTTAATATCATTTATATTACATTGGAACCAAATACAAACATAGTATTAACGAGAAAAAAAAATAAATTTCGGACACCAGGTTGCAGCTGCTTCCTTTCTTAGTTGTCACGCCATTGGTTTCTACTGTTGACATTGGCTTGTCTTCCTCTCTCTCTCTCTCTGTTTCTACGTTGTCACTTTATTGAATTTTTGAATTAGATTTCCAAAGAATATGATAAAGTGATATAATTTAAATAATTTCAAATGAAAACAATAACATTAACATTATATTTTATATTTCTTTAAATCCCAATGCCTTTCATTAAAAATAATTATTGATCCAATTTACATATTTTTTTTAACATTAAACAAACGTGACTCATTTTAAAATTATAAGAAATTAATTAGATTTATAAAAATTAATCTAAACAAAAATAAACGACTAAAAGTACAATTCTTCCTTTTTGAAAGAATATATTTTTCCCTTATAACGCTAGCTATAATTTTACCACAGTTGTCTTGTAACTCAGCTAAAGTTAAAAAGAATACACATATTTACGTAGTAGACTCAGACCCGCTGGTTGCAGCTGCTTCCTTTCTTAGTTGCGACGCCATTGGTTTTTGCGGTTGAAACTGGTTTCTCTTCCTTCCTCTCTCTCTGTTTCTATGTTTTCAATTTCTATTTATCTTGGTTTGAAAATTTTAATTTTGATGCGTAATTTGCTGTATCTGTGTTGTTGCGGGCTAGATAGTAAACAGCGAATTCAAGTTCATAGCCATTAGTTATTTCTTTTTTCTTCTCATTAGAGAAAAAAAATGTTGGAATTGAATTTACATTTTGTTTGCTTCCCTAACCACCTTTTTTTTTGTGTGGCGGCGGTGGGGTTCTCGTTTGCTTATTTCAAATGTGCAATTTTTACTTTTTATTTTCTTGCGTGATGAATTTTGGTTTTAAAATTTGTTATGGCGAGGAAATTATTAGAATAATTGCGATACTTAAGTGGTTTCAAATTTACAGTGGGGAGGTGCTTGCGGTAATGTTTAAGTGTTGTTGTAGCAACTATGTATCGGATTTTTTTTTATAAGCAGCAACTATGTATTGGATAGTGTGAAGGATAAGGAAAAAAAATGTAGAAGGATGAGCGTAGGCCTTAGAGGGGATATCTCAGTCCCTTTTGAATTTTTGAATGGTGGGGAAATCTTCTATTTTCCATCTGCTTGATTGCCAAATTTAGTCATGTAAAGTACATACACATGGAACTAAGTGACAACGACACTTCAACAAATTGTGTGTAGCTTCCCTTTCAGCAGAGTTGCGTAGCATCTTAGCATTAATCTGGATGGCCTGAGATGTAGTTTTGGTAGTCAAGTTCTGGTATCTCAGTCTGGTGATTGTTGCATCCAACCATTTAAAAGGTCCTTGCTCGAATGTATTTGCTCAAGGGTTAATTTTTTGGGCCACTAGTGTAATTTGTTCTATGTAATTGATGCTATTTGCTTTCTAGCTTTGATAGATTTCGGGTCATAAGTAGGATTCACCTTGCTCTACTCTTTTGAGATCTGGGTTTGAATAAGAGTATAATTTGCGGTTGCTCAGTTCATTATTTAATCACCTTTCATATTGTACTCTTTCAACAAAAAATAGAAATTTTGGTATGCCAATAAAGCTCTTTAGTGGAGTGGAGCTGTTGCAGACTGCATTACAGTAGTGGCCACCAAAATTGCTGCTTCTTGCAATCGTAGTTGAACCTCCATAATATAGCCTTCAAAAACCAACTTTTACCTCCCGCGGAACATCATTGTTTTGGAATTATTTGGCTAAAATATCCCACGAGAAGTTACTTCTTTTTTACTTCTCTTCCTTCACATTTTATAAAACTGCCTTATATGTGTTCTGCTCACTCGTCCCCTTTTAAAATTCCTAGTTCACATTTTGTTATTTTTATCTAATTTGTTATTCTTTTCATTTATGTCACCATCATCTTTCAATTTTTGACTTGATTACTGTATTCTTTGTGCTCCTAGATAGATGGCGATTTTGAGTGTAAATTCTGAGTTAATATAGTTATACATTTTTTTAATTTCGGTGATTTGTTTGGTATTTATATGTGTGTAGTAAATACTTTTTAGTTTGTATTATATTCTTCCTATGCCTTATATATATATAAGAAATAAATGGAGATTTTTTGTCATAATTATAAGAAACATAGACCCATCTAATGTACTGATTGCAATTTTTTTCGTATCTTTAATTTATGGAGACATCCCCTCATTTCGTATGAAAGTCGATGCATGAATCGGTTTATTAACTGTACAAGCTATACTCATTAGTTGAAACAATATAAGTTACACTCATCATTATTGAAAATATTATTTCTTGAATTATAAGTAATACCCTTAAATATAATCATCACGTCAACCATTTAATTCTGTTAAATGTAATGGGCTTAGGCCATCTCTTTGTATTTTCTTATTTATAAATGTGTAACTCTATATGCTCTACACACATTATAGATTCGGCTTAACATGGTATCTAGAGCTAGGTTTAATCCTTGCCTCAACCGTGAACCCACTGTTCAATGCTAAACTTTTGTCAAAATTGTTCCTTTTAATTTCTGGCATTGTTGTTAGGTTTGTTTCTGTTAGAATAATTACTAAGTCTACTTATGTTAGTGTAGTCAGAAGGACTAAAGTAAGGAGTTGTGTGTTGGGTTATCTCTAATTATTGTACCTAGCGGTTTAGGACAGTTCCTTGACCTTCCATCTCCCTATTGTATCAACTCTTTATCAATATAAATAGTAAAACATGAGAAGGGTCCATTAAACCCTCAAGAATATATTTTATCAGTTTTTAATCTCAAGTACCGCCACCGTCCCACTGTTGCCTAGTTTTTTTTTTTTTCTTCCGGCCTTTGTTTTTCACCACCACTGTACTGTCACAATCTTGCTTGGTTTGGTGACAACAAATAGCTTCCTTGTGGCTAGGTAAACCTGGAATGTTGGTTTCTGCCGCTACCTCCTTTTGGTCCAGCGATGATTGTCAAGGCTCGGCAACCACCACGTCTACAAAAATTGAGGTGATTAGAACTCTAGCATGCTAACAGTTCCTGCCGCATATGGTGACATGTCCAACCTCCCCTCTAGCTGTGACCACCAGCGTCAGACTCATGTCTCCATCTTCTTTCTGGATTTTTAAGTTTCGTCTTGGTCCAAGTTTGTTGGATTTTTTTCTTGCTCTTTTTAGGGTTGTTTCTCTCTCCTGGTAATTATGTTCTCCCTCTACAATTAAATATGGCATCTTTTGATGCTATGATGTCCGATCTGTCCATCTATACCAATTATGTCAATGTGCATCTATCCATTGACAAATTATATAAAACTAATTATGATACTTGAGCATCAAACATTAAACTTTAGCTTAGAAGTTAGGGTTATGTAGATCATCTTGCCTAGAGAGTGACCAATATTTTTGAAAATGAGCTTTCTTGTTGGTTGGAAATTGATGCTCAATTATGCATTGTACATTCATTCATCACCGCAAGAACTATTTTGTTCTTGAGACATGTTCAGATGTTTAGGAAAAGGCTAGACTATTGTCCACCAATATTCTCAACGTCTTTATGGTGTTTGTCAAAATATCCTAAATATTGTTGCTCAATGGTGTCTTGATAGTACAATGGCTAAATATTTGGATAAAGTTCATACTCTTCACCATGAATTTAACGAGTTATTATCTCTAGCCTCTTGTATCCTGCCTTCAGTCCTTCTCAATAACTAGATCAATGATCAAAGTTTTTCATGTTGGTAGCTTTACATGGACTTTTTGATGATTATTTACATGGTTGTGATCTAATTTTGGGGTCTCCAGTTGTGCCTACTATTACTTCCACTTATTTCACCCTATTATGCATGTTGGGTAAGTCAACCACTAAAATACCTTCTACAATAACCTTTGATGACTCTTTTGCATCAGTATTTTAGCGTGATGATTGCAATCCCTCTCACAAGCCAGACAAAGGGTGTCACAAGTGTAAACATTGTTGCAGGCTCGGTCACAAAATTGATTGGTGTTATGCTTGCATGGTCATCCTCCTTTATCTGTTGTGGTTGCCCAAGCTGCTCCCTCAGAACCGTCTGATTTGGTTCCCACTTTATCTGATAATTTAGGATAGCATGCTATCTTTAATGAATTTCTCAATTGATATGAGGATCATTAGAACTTTGGCTCCACTGCTTCTATGAAGATCGTTAGAACTCTGGCTCCACTGTTTCTATTAGTCACATAGATTCAACATTTGCTAGCCTCACTCACTCCAACTCTCCTGGACTTTGGGTTCTAAACTTTTTTTTCTCTTCTTTGTCTACTTCAGGTTATTTGTCTTATGACCAATGGCTCTAGGGCCTCCTCACATGGTGTTGGTATTATTTATCTATTTTATTCTCTATCTATTGATAATGTTCTTTATGTCCTTGAGTCTTCATTTAACTTATTATTCCTTAGTCGTCTCACCCATTCTCAAGATTGTATTATTTTTTTTACGAAGATTCTGTTTGTTTATAAGTTTTATGGTATTTATCATCAAAGGACATCTCCACATGTTGGAATAGTATTGGATACTCCCTCTCTCATTCATGCTCAGCTGGGTCATCATAGCCTCACCAAGATGCAACAGTTTGATTCAAGTTTGTGTCTAAGTTAACAAGTTTGTCTTGTGAGTCATGTTGATTAGGAAACCAACTGTACGTTCTGTGGTTTGTCAATGTTGCTGTGTGTTGCATTTCGGGGTCAAAATTTACATTTTAGTTTGAAACGCAGATTTGTTGACCTTCCATAGATGAGAAAAAAAGGTATATCTTTTGATTACAGACTTTCTTGCGTAACTCCCTCATCCCTAAGATTTGTTCTTCCCCTATTCTTGTTCCTACTTAGCTTCTTCTCCTGTTCTGAGATTAAACTGTGGTAACTCCCTCATCCCTAGGGTTTGTTCTTCCCCTATTCTTGCTCCTACTTAGCTTCTTCTCCTGTTCTGAGCTTAAATTGAGGTATCTACCAACCATTCGTCGCCTTTGTAAGTTTTGATTTTTCTTTGCTTGACCTTATTCCTCAGTTTCGTATTTTCACTTCTATTCGCCCTAATGTTACATTTTTGTTTTTTATTCTCCAATTTTGTCATTTTAATATAGTTTCCTATGGTTTTTATTATGTGACTGATTATGAGCTGTTTTGGACCTATTAGTTATGACCATAGTATTTAGTATTGCACAATATACAATATGATACTACTGTTTATGTTAGGTTACTTTATGCAAATAACCTAATCGACACTCTCTTCTTACCACAATCTCTTGAATAAAGAATGGAAAAGTATGTATGTATGTATTAATGATGTATGAGTGAATCAGAATACAAGAATCACCCTCAGGAAGCCTAACCTTCCTCCACTGGAAAATATCCAGTCTAAACCCTGAACAAATTATTTGATCCCCCTCTCCCCCTATTCGGTTTATTATTTATACCCTCTCTCTCTTCTAACAAACTATAACATACTACTCTCCTTACACGTGTCTCACACGTGTCTAACTTACTCCCTTTAATGGTCTAACATTACCCTCCTCCCCAACATCAACCTTGTCCTCAAGGTTGAAATAAGGAACTGTTATTTGATGTAACCCTCCTCTTCTCAAGTGGCACCCTCCAATTATCGGTCTGGAGGCTTGGGTGGTGGCAAATCCTCCTCCACTGTCTTCCATTCTTTCTGGATTCTATCAATTGCCAACATTCTGCTCCTTGAATCCTCCACCGATGTCTTCCATTCTTCCTGCTCAATCTTCATGCTCAGCTGCCACCAATCTACTTTCATTTTTCCCAGGGATGCCAAACACGTAGCTCCTAAATGCACATCCAAACCTCCCAACTCAAAGAGATAAAGTTTTTCTATGATTTCTAATCCCTTCACCTCAGCAATATATTCATTTCCAGTGCTCAATATGTCCATTTTGCTAATTGACTCATTTAGTCCACTCATCATCGCCCCCCAAACAGTATCCCAATCAATCACCACATATGTAACAGGATTTGGAATTGAATCCTGCCCAAAAAAATTTCGGAGAACCTTCAATGCATGTTTGAGATGATCCAAAGAGCTCCAGCTTTGACCATTTATGGCTACTTTACCAACTTCTAATGCAATAAGGACAGGAGCCCCAACTACGTTCCTAACATTACAGAACATAAAGCAGTGACCTCTACTGTTTCTCCTCGCATCTGTTGCTTCGAAGTAGTTCCCAGCATAATCCCAAACTTCACTAGGAAATTCCAGAACCACTGTATTTAGAGTTCCATAACTAAAACGCTTCCCAGAAAAACATTTCCATTGTGGCAAAGGTGGGTAGAACTGTATAGTTCCAGCCTTCAAACTACCCAATAGAACAGTAGCAAGAACAATATCACCAAAGAAATCATTGCTATTTGCTGAAGAAACTTTGATTTTATAATTTTGACCAGGCTCCTTGATATCATTTGACACATTTGTTACAACGTGGTTCAAGGGAATTGTGATTCCTTCTCCTAGATACTCAACAACGAAACTGTGACCCCTTTTAATCATACAATGATCTCCTCCAAAACTCCTATACACTTCATCGTGATTCCAATAAGAAAGAGAAACATTATTAAGTGAAACAACACAATCATGCTCCAAGTGAGCGAAGTGCCAATCCCTAACCCTCCTCTCCTGAGAGCTCAAAATATCCTCATCAAGCTTTCTTTCCACAGAACTGTCCCTTTCAGAATCAAATGGTCTATTTGCCGAATTGTTTTGTTCAGTTTCTTTGTCATCGCGAAGGCAATCACCGTTCATCATTGTCGACCCAAGATCCAACTGATCACCAATCAACGAATAAGTATTTGATCTTCGCTCAGTAGCCCATGCAGCCTCAACACCATTTATAATGCTAGCTCCAAGATCGACAGAAATAGAAAATGAGGAGTGATCTAGTTTTCCCGATGCTTGTGGCACCAGATTTCCCAACTCCTGGATGTCCTTGTTGACGCTTCCCTCCTATCACTCCGCTGCCAGCTCCTCACAAACGGTGTCTCGATTCGGTCCGCCGAACCTCCGCGTTAGTGCTTCCGTGAATATCTTCCAATTTGAATGTCGGGTTTTCTTCCGCTAGAAGCGGATCCAATAGTAGCTCGCGCTTCTCTCCATTCAGATATATACCAGCTTCATCTTCTCCCTCTCCGTCATGTTCTGTAGATCAAAAAAGTTCTCTGCTTTCGCGATCAAGCCCATGGGGTCCGCTCCTTCGAACGTTGGTAGTTCAACGCGCTTCATCCAGCTATGTTGCACGTCTTCTCTGTCCTCTTCCGCTTCGTCCTCCGACTTCTCTAGTGGTCGCCGTTCGCGTTCAACGTTGACGGAATCGCGACTTCCTTCGGAGCTCCGACGCTGGTTCCTTCTTCTCCCACGGTCGTGATGAATGTTTCGTCTTCCACGGTCGCGATTCGCGTTTCGAGCCATTCCCCTCCACTCCACTCGAATTTCCTCCAATGTCGCCTCCATGGAATCAAATCTTCCCTCCATTGCACTCACCCTGTTTTCCAATAAACTCACCTTGTTTTCCATCTCTTCTCCCCTTCTATTTGGATCCGGCAGGTCGGACCAATTTGTTAGGTTACTTTATGCAAATAACCTAATCGAGACTCTCTTCTCACCACAATCTCTCGAATAAAGAATGGAAAAGTATGTATGTATGTATTAATGATGTATGAGTGAATCAGAATACAAGAATCACCCCAAGGAAGCCTAACCTTCCTCCACTGGAAAATATCCAGTCTAAACCCTGAACAAATTATCTAATCCCCCTCTCTCCCTATTCGGTTTATTATTTATACCCTCTTTCTCTTCTAACAAACTATAACATACTACTCTCCTTACACGTGTCTCACACGTGTCTAACTTACTCCCTTTAATGGTCTAACAGATTACATATAGTTTGGAAGCTTGGCAATGCAAATCGTGATGAGTATTGTTTTTGTGTCTGAATTGTCCGATGTATCACACAAAGTATGGCATGAATTTTGATCTCCAAATGAATCCTGCCATTTTGGCATTGTGGTGTTTCAATGGAAATGAACGAGTGATGACGATAATGTTGGAGAGACCATGACAATGGCAATTACAACTTCCTTATTTGTTGCAGGTTTGTGTTGTGACATATCCATTGCATACTCATTGAGAGTACTCCGGTCTTAACGTGGGAGAAGTTGTATCTAGTGAGTTGATTAGGGATAAAAGGTGGTGATTTGGGTTCAACATTCAGGTATGGGACTTGCAAACGGCCTTCAAAATTTACATGGCTTTTTTTTTTTTTTAAACTCACATGTAGAAGGTTAAGTGTGTCACCTGAGGTCTTGAAGTCCTCTATTATCAGTGTTTATTTTGTTTATTCTAAATAGTTAATTGGGTTGCAATGTTCATGAATCATCTGCAGCTTAGAGTTTTTTTGTTGAAAGATAGTTGATTGGAGGGCAAGTCTAAACAGTTATTGATCATGAATTTGAGTTTCTAAATTCTTCCACACACACACATACATATACCATTTTTACTGATCATGAATAATAGGACTCACGATATGGTTCAATCCACAATTCATAGAATAGGCTTTCCTGTTGATACTTCGTATCCTGATTCAACTACCTTGGTTATGACATGTAAATTTATGAATATGAATATTCAGTTTAAGTTTAGTTCAATGTTCATGAATTACAAGATTTTCATCATCTGCGTAATGCCTTTCTATCACATGTATATCTTTATTTATAGTTTTGTATCTTTTTGTCAGTTGTATGGGACCTTTTCTTTGTTGTGTGTGTAAATCTATGAAGATCATCGGTCAATAGAAAACCAACATCTTGGCACTTTGATGTTAGTTGGTAGCATCTAGACTGGGTTTATCAATTTTGGAAATGATATGTGGTTGTTTGTTCCATGGATTTCCTTGCCAGAATGCATTGGTGAATGCAACAATGGATGTGGAACATGGAATTATTTTTTCATATCTTTGTTGTCACGAGATGCTATTTCATGTCAATGACTATTCATAGCTTTGAAAGCATGACCTTGATGGCCATATTTATGAAAGAAGTTACTGTATTGATTCAGTTTCATCCACACACGGCCCTACTCTTCTTTTTTTTTTTTTGCTTACATCTATTTCTATTAACTTGTAGCAATGGATGTCGAAGAAGCAGAGAGTGAAGTTTCAGTTTCTTCTGCCATTGCCCATTCAATAGCTACTCGGCAGAATCAATTTCTTTCTCCGGAAGATCTTGCTTGGGCTGATTCCTGCCTAGTTAAAGATTTTTCTGATATTTCAGAAACTGATTGGGTCCCTTTGAAAAGTGCTTTATTAGAAATTATTAGTTCCGAATCTATATTTTCCAGAGAAGACATAGAAATTCCTCCCCACCGTATCAGTTCTGAAAGTATTTCTGTGGAACTTAATCAGCACTCTTCAACTTCTGACGGGAGAGGTTTATCTGAGTCGTCTTCAACATATAATGTTAACTCATTAAGTATGCTAGTAGAAACAAGCACTGATCAAATTCCAGATGATGAAACGAGTGCCAACTTGCCATCTTTCAATCCTTTTTTGCCAACTTATAATGAAAATCTGAAGGAGGAGAAAACCATTGATTTTGGACTTGATCTGGATTCTTCCTCTTATGAGACGGAGCAACTCGCTGACAATATCTTCAAAATTTGGGATTTAGATATTCCATCTGAAGAAGGTGAACTGGTTAAACAGTTGGATAAAGCCTTGTCAGAGAATTCCTTTCAAACAGTGCCATCATCTTCTGATGATCCAGTGAAATGGATGGACATGAAGGACAGCTCAATCGATGATCTTGTTGCTGAAATTGCTGACTTGTCATTAAGTAGAAATGCATAGTGTTCATTGAGTTTTACGTAGGTTTAAGATTGTTCAGTCAATTATGCTTACTGTCAAGTATTAGTATTTAAGAGTTCGAAGCCTCTTTCGCTGCAATGTTGATATTTCTTTTATTTGGAACAATGAAGAAGTCTTGAATTATCTTTCCAACATAGGATTCTCATCTGTTCTACACAAAGCTGTCTGTTATCAAGGAAATTGTGTAAAGGGATTGAGAAACAAAGGAACACAGGACATACATGATTTTAGTTCTTATTTTATGCCCTCGTTTCTCAGAGTGATGAAATCTTATTTTAGTTCACAAATGCTTGGACCATAACTGAAAGAAATAGACTCTCGCATAATAGAGTGCAACATTGAACAGGTTGTTTTATATTTAATAATAAGTTTAGACTATGTCTAATTCTTCTTTGCAATTGCAAATAGTTGTACTATGTATAAGTATTATTATTACTATTACTAATGGATTATATTATTATACAAAGTTATTTGGTAATCTCTCCGTAAGATTAAACATGAGTATACGAGGTCACTCTTGATTAAGAATACAAAGTCACTCAATACTACATAATAATAGGTTTTTAAAAGGGCATAAGAAAAGCTCTCAATTGAGAGAATATATATAATAAGCACTCCTTGTATTGGAGTTTAGCTTCCACAACTATAAATTTACAAATAACGTTCACACTCTACCATAGTATAGAAAGCAATAATTTACAAAGCATGAAGCTTTTGAAACTTGTTGCATGTAAACCAGCTAAGATGTATGTAATTGATCATTTGTTTTGCCATTTCTACTTGGATAGCGATATTTTGATAATATTTTTTTGACAAAATTTTAACATTATCTATGTGTCATTCTGTGATTGGTCCATAATGATGTTTATAATTATTATTATTGATTGTGGAGTAATTTTGAACTAATAAGAGAATAACACGTAAATGATGTTAAAATATTGTCAAGAAAATGTTATCAAAGTATCATTATCTATAAAAGTTCTAAAAATGACCATTAAGACTTACATGCTTTTTTATTTTCTTTGTGTCAGCCTTTTTAAAATACTTTGAGTTTACACTTACAACTCAAATGGATGGACATGTCAGAGGATAATCTTTATTTTTAGAATAATGATATTTTGACATTCAAAATTTTTTATACTTATTTGATACTATTTTTTATCTCTTTTCAAATTCATGATGACATTTTAAAAATTTTATTATTATTTTTCTTTGGATTTAGTACATAAAGGTTCAAATTTTGGTAGTTTAACATTTTAAATGAGCTAAATGAATAAAAAAGTCACGAAGTGACCTCTTTAGAGTAGATTGTTCGTGAATAATGTTAAATGTTTGTGTTTATGTTTATCCATACAAGTATTGATCAACTCAAAGGAAGATTAATGTTTGGCCGGGTTGCATACATACATGTGATGGTACACATGTGATAATGGTGAGGTTTTATGTCAATGATAAATCAATACAAAAATAGGTTTGTTGTTGGACATGTTTTATTATCAATCATTACCACAAGATACCCCTAGCATTTAATATTATTATCCAAAGACTTGATATTAATGATTGAATTTTGTTTATTATGTGAGCATAATTACATCATTTATTTTGTTCTCAATTCAGTTACTATTGTTTCTATATATGCTAATCCGAATTTGGTTTTGGTTCTTAATAGAACAATTTTTAAGGACTAGAAAGAGAACATAAAAATTATTCTTGGTTACATGGATCTTGACCTTGCATTAAGGATTGAGAAACACACTTCTCTTACAGGCTCTAGTACCCCTAAAGAAAGGACAAATTATGAGAAATGAGATTGTTCAAATTACATGAGTCTTATGATTATTAAGGATAACATTCCTAAAGTTTTAAAGGATATTATCTTTGCAAATATAAGAAGTACCAAAGATTTCTTTGATGAAATTGAAAAACATTTTACAAAAGGAAATAAGGTAGAAACAAGTGCTCTTCTTTCTTGAAGAATTAGGGCAAAGGAGATGTGAGTGAATACATTACTAAAATGAAAAATATTGCTTCAAAACTTCAAACACTAAAGCTTGAAATGTTGAAAAACTTGTTCATACAATAACTATTGTTAAGAGAAAGGACATATATGTTGCATGCATATATAGTCTACTTTGTGCATATTTCCTATCACACACATCCACCTACTTCATCCTATACAATTAGAAGTAGACGTTAGAAACAAAGAAGTCATTCAGAAAATGTTCTATTCATCAAAAGTCGTGTTAGGGAAAATCGTGTTGCCTACTTTTGTCAAAGTACTGAAAAAGCAAGTCTACTTTGACAAGTCAACTTTAACCAACGACTACTACATACGACAAGACTAAGAAGACTCAAAGACCAAAGCAAATCTCTGTTTAACAGATATCTTTTAAGAAGCCTTTAAATAAAAGATCATTCAAAAAGAGAATCAAGAGAATAACATATAAAAAGAAAAGGCTCAAGCTAACAACATCGAGAAAAAGCTAAAAAGCACACAAACTCAAAAGAAAATATCTGAGAGAAAAGCTCAAGAAAAGAAACACTCTCAAGCTTCTTTGATATGTAAGATTACTATTATAAGAAGAGAGAATAGAGAAATATCCTGTGAGTCTATTAGATTTGTTAGAATTTGAGCTACTATATCTCAATCCAAGAGAGGGGTGAATTGGATTTAAACCAATTTTTAACAATTCTTTGAAAAACTTAAGTTCTTGGAATATGTTTACAAAATATTTTAACCACTAAAAGAAAATGCAGAAACTTAAACAAGATCACACCACAATTTTATACTGGTTCAACTCTTAATCTAAGTCTACATCTAGTCCTCCTCCAACAACTTGAGTTAGAGGGATTCCACTATATTGCAAAGGTCAAGAATACAAAGAATCTCTCAATTGTATCCTCACACACTCCAATACACAAAAATATAAATAAGAAAGGCTCAACGTACACTCCCTCACAGCCTTGCCTCCCTAACTAAGGAAACTAAGAAATTTATACAAGAAAAACAAAACCTAGGTGCACCACTATGTGTAGATCTCACAGATGAAAAACACTGCAGCCTTCTTGATGTGTTCTTGTATTCTTGTTTCACTTTTGTTAGAAAAATAGAATGTACTTCGTAACTGAAACAAGTTAGAACACACATATATATACAAGATACAAAAACTTATGCACTTAATTGATTAGGTTAATTCATTAATCGATTAGGCTCAACTCTCTGTTTTAATCGGTTAGGTATATTCCTTAATCGATTAAAATAGACAGCACAACCTTGGTGTGTTTCTAACTCTCTTTAATTTTTTGTGGACTTTGTTTAATCGATTAATACAGAAGCATTTCGCCATCTTTATACACTCATGTTATCCTATTCAACTAGGACTCTATGATACATGAATTTTATTTTAATGTAACAGGGGAAGCACTTAAGAAAGAACATTTGCATAGTTCATCATCAAAAACACCTTTACCATACTTAAAAGAGCTCCCCCTCTCAACAAGATTGAATTGTATTGCACACATATCCTCTCCGCGAAAGTTATCGTCTAAGGACTTGTAACCAATCTTTTGATTGTAAATTCTGAAAAAGAATTTAAACACTTTACGTTTAACTTGGTTTACATAGGAGCTAGACAAGTGTGTCTAGAGAAAACCAAGAGTGAGTGAAACTTTGGCGTTTAACTTGGTGAAGTTAAATGGTATTTAGACAAGTTTGTCTACTAGAAACCAAGAGTGGATGAAACTCAACTAGACAACATATCTAGAAGATATTTGGATTGTCAAGAGCTACCAGAAGTGGTGAAGAATGTTGCACAACCAGGAGTGGGTGAAACTAGGTTCTAGTAAGAGTAACGGTGCTTACTTGGAGTGACTAGGGATACCAAGAGTGGTGAGAATACTCACTTGTAATCTTGTTGAAGATTATAGTGGAACCCTTTTAGGTGTTAGAGGAGATTGAACGTAGCTCGAAGGAGCGAACCAGTATAAAAATAAATGTGCATTTATTGTTTTATTTTTATTATATGCTTTTCTCACAAATCCTGCAGTTGCTTATTACTTTAATCGCTAGAAAAGCTCTTGCCACCAAACCCCTTTTTTTTATAAAGAGCTAGTTTTATCAAAACACTACAGCAAACTCATTTAAAAGATTGAAAAACATTTTATTAAAGAACTTATAAGTTTGAACTTAATTTTCAAGTCGAACATTTAACAACTTACATAAACTTTTCAATCCTTGACAAAGCAGTCAAACTATCTCCTTCGCAAAAGTTTCCTATAACACTATTCAACCTCCCTTCTAGTGTTTTTCCAGGTACTTTAACTAAGAGAGAATCTCTATCAAGCTTCTTCCTACCTTTAGGATGCTACCTTGAGAAGTTAGTCAAACTCCAAAAGAAATAAATATTCCAAATATTTGATCCACCCAAGAGTTAAAGGAATAAAAGCAACAAAAACACAATTTGAAAAACTAAACTCAAAGTGAATATACATAAGACAAGATGGATACAATTCCAACAAAAAGATAAACTAGAAATAAGGCACACAAGGAAGTAAGCACTCAAAAGAAAGTCCTAATAATGTTTCATAAGTGAAGGAACAAAGAATTCAAGGAAAATCCCCACTGGACACGAATTTCACCAAGAAAGGTTATATAAGTGTGAATGTTCACTTCCAAGAGTAAATTCAATTTTTAACTGATTTTACTTCTATTTTAATTGATTATGTACTGTTGTTAACAGATTAAAATGAAATGTCACACTTTTTTTCAATTATTTCACCTTCTTTTGGCTTTTCTTTTTATCTTTTTTTTCAATTTTCTAGAGGAGTATTGCCTTTTTCTACGTATCAACTTAAAAAAGGAAGAAAACAACTAACATATGATATTTGATTTGAAATTTAAATTTCTTAGGATCAAAGGTAAAGGAAAAAAATATAAAGAAAGAGAATTCTAAGGAATCAAGTAAACCTAGAAAACAACAAAGAAACATAGTAGAAACCTAACTCTAAAGAACTTGTTAGGAAACTAAGAATGAATATGAACTCAAAGATGCAACACAAAACACAAAGAACTAAAAAAGGCTCAAATATTTTTTAGATTTCAGATTTTAATGATGTAAAATGAAAATAAAAGGCTAACCAAGGAGTAATCACAATTCAGACTATACATGACATTAGACAAAAATGTTAGAGTGGAGCAGTGGAATGTTTAGTGTGAATTCCTCTCACAAATGAAGTTGTGAGAATACACTAGAAAGGGGGTTGAATATTGTTTTCTAGATCTTTTTCTGGATGAAGAACTAAGCATGATGTACGTAGCACTTGTGAGTTAGTCATGCTTCATCTATTAACGTTATTCCATAAAGATCGTTTACAGAACTAACTCAACTTTCTCCAAGGATACTTAAGCAATAACTTGTTGAAGATGTAAACGCTAGTTGAAATCTTCACGCTAACTTAAGCACTTAGAAAGATTGCATTCAACAAGATTCAATCGTTTATAGAAAATACTACAACACACAAACAATTTTTATATTGGCTCACTTGTTAAGGCTACATTCAGTTCTCCTTTGTTGATAAGGAGAGCTATGTGAAAGCTAAACCCAAGCTAAACCCTTGTGTGTTTTTGATGATGACAACAACAAAAATATTTTAATAGTTTCTCGCACAACAACTGAAATGTTTAGTTGTGTTTATATGCTTGATTGTGCTTGAACTGCGTGGTTTGCATACTTCTATGGTTATACATAAGTTTATATCTGTGGTATGCAAAATTTTATTGTTTTGTATGATAAAACACATTGCACAATGCATATTTTAATGAAGTAATCAATTACAGTGTTTATGTAATCAGTTAGATTCATCAGATATCAACAAATGCTTATTGTAGCAAACTGCAAGTTTTAACCGATTACATTATATAAGTAATCGATTAAAACTTGTGTATTGGCTAACACCTGATTGCTTAATACAGTGATGTGTTTTAAGCTATAAAATGTTTTCAGATTTTCTTAACTGTAATACTTAACCGATTACACTGTTTTATTAATCGGTTAAATCCTGTGCACATTGAAAATTGTTTTCTTGTTAAGTCTTAACTACCATAATGGTCATATTTTGAATTGTTTTGACTTAAATTAATTGTGCAATCGATTACATTAATTGCGTAATCTATTAAATTTGTTTTGATGTAATTTTGGTATAGTAGTGAAAATTGCTTAACTGATTACATTAATATTGTAATCGATTAAAGTGCGTTAAACTTAAGAAAACTATATATTGACGCATAACTCTGCATAAAAAACTTTTTGATCTTTCATCTGTTATAATTTGAAAAAGTTTTGTTAAGATAAGAAATTGTAGGGGTGTTCTTTATCCAAGAATCAAGAAGCATTTAGTTTGGAAGATTCAAAGGATTCTTGAAGGTATTGCTTGTTGTGTGCTTTCATTGACTGATCATAATTTGCACTTTGAGGTGTTATGAACCAAGATCAGTGTTAATTTTGCAATCTGTGGATTGTGGTTTCACTGTTACGGTGGCCAGGAAGAGAACGTGAGGTTCTGGTTTCTTTGAGGGGTGTCTCAAAGGGTTTCTACAGAAAGAGGATTTTTCTTTTTGTGTTGTTGTTTTCTATAATAGATTTGGAGTTAAAGAGGACATTGCATTAAGAGACGATCTCTATAATTCTTGTTGTATAACTCAATTTATATAGTGAAGTGGCTTTCAATCTCAGGTTGATTGAAAGGAAACTGGATATAGGCATATTGAGGTTGAACCAGTATAAAAACTTGGTGTTTCGCTTTCTATCCCTTACCTCTTTTATTGCATTATATTCTTTATTTGCTTGCATTTCAAGAAAGTGTTAAAGATTTTCCAAAGGTTTAGAAAAGAACAACCCCCCTCTTAGTTGGGAAATAAAACATTTCCTTTTCTACAATTAGCATCTGAGCTGGTTTTTCAAAAGTTACTAAAAAACTAATCGATTAGATTTTCTGTGTAATTGATCATTTTGATCCTGATGGCCTCTATTTCTTAAACTTTTGGTGAAGGTGCTTGTACAAATAGACCCCCTCTGTTTGTAGGAGAAAACTATCCTTTTTGAAAAATTAGGATGAGAATTTTCTTGGAATCAGTAGATAAAGGTTTTTGGGATGCTATTATAAATGGACCCTATGAGCCTACAAAGGTTGTTGATGGTAAAATTATATCAAAGAATGTAGCAAAAGGGCACATTATGATGTTAAAGCTAAAAATATTATTTCATCAGCACTAACTATTGATGAGTTTTTTAGGATATCTACATGAAAAAGTGCAAAGGAGATGTGGAATGTCTTTGAAGTTACTCATGAAGGGACTGATGAAGTGAAGAGGGCCAGGAAGAACTCTCTTATCCAAGAATATGAGATGTTCCAGATAAAACTTGGAGAAAACATCTATGATGTCCAGAAGAGGTTCATGCACATTGTAAATCACCTCATAACACTTGGAAAGTCTTTTGAAAAGGAGGAGATTAATATTAAAATTTTGGGGGTTTGAATAGAAGCTGGCAACCAAGGTGATTGCCATTTCTGAATCAAGGGATTTAACATCTATGGACATGACAACATTGTTTGGTAAGCTCAGGGAACATGAATTGGAACTTGGAAGACTGAGGGAGGAAGAAGAAACTGAACAAAAGCACTCAATTGCCCGTAAGATTTCCAACAAGAACACTCCAAGAAGGAATGATATTGATGCAGATTCAAATGCTGATGTACCAGAAAAAGAAGTACTCAATATGATGGTAAAGAAATTTACAAAATTTATGAAATCTAGAAACAATGCATCCGATTTTGCAGGTAATGCCAAAAGAGGCAAAAGAATAGGCAAAGTTGTTACTCCTATATGCTATGAGTGTGGTAAAGAAGGACACATTAAACCTGAATGTCCTACCATAAAACAGAAGCAGAAAACTGATGACAGATTCAATCAGGACAGGAGGAAAAGCAAGCAAAGAAAAGCCTACATTGCATTAGATGTTTTTCCAGTGATGAAGACAATTAAAGCTTAGAGGAGGAGACAAATCTATGTCTCATGGCTGGATCAGTTAGTTCTGAAAGCAATGGCAGAAAATTCAACGATGAACCTATTGAAGACATATACTATCAGCTGTTGGATGCATTTCAAGAACTTCATGCAGAGGCAATGAAGCTGCAGTACAAGGTTAATTGATTAAATAGTGAAAGAAACGATTATGAATATAGAATTGATAACCTTGTTGAAGAAAATGATAAATTGAAAAATGATCTAACATCTGCCTTACAATTTGTTAAAACTGCTAAATTTGAAGCAAAAACTATTGTCAAAGATTGTGAAGATTGCCCTATTCATTTAGAGAAGATTGATTACTTAAGTAGCACATTGTCAAAATTTACTCTTGGAAGATCAAATTTAGAAGTTGTTCTAGGTTCTCAAAGAATCGATTATCACAGGAGATAATCGGTTATCACAAGCCAAAATAGAAAAGGGTTTGTCACAACAATAATGGATTATCACAGGCGATAATCGATTATCACTGCAAGTTTTGATATTGTCCAGGGTTCGACAATAATCGATTATCACTAAGGATAATCTATTATCATGTTTTCTAAAAATCATAACGGCTTGAAATAATCGATTATCACTAATGACAATCGATTAACACTGGCAGTTGGGAACAGTCTTTTCATTTTCTGACCCCTAGCCTATATATACAACCTTCCTAAACCTTTAACAGCAAACCTAAACCATTTGAAAGCATAGATTTGTTCTGAGGAAGTTCTCTAGCTTTAGTGTGAGCTCAATCTAGTCTTGTGAAAATAAAAGCTTGTGTTTAGTGTGTCTAAAGGTGCAAAAGCGGTTCTCTCCAAGTTGATTGAGCTGGTAGTCATTCCATCGTGTGTCGAAGGAAGGTGTTTTCTGTTCTTAATCTGTGTATTATTCTGATTGTAATTTGAAACTATTTTATAGTGAAAAAGTTAATCACTCTTTATAGTGATTAACGACTGGACGTAAAATCTGTTGATTCGAACCATGATAAAATTTCTTGTGTGATTTTCTCTATCTCTATGACTTTTGTTTATATATTGTTCGATAAAATTCCTGAAAGAAAACCGTAATTTTTAAAAGAACCAATTCACCCCTTCCCTCTTGGTTATTAACCGTTTATCATGCTTTTTAAGCATTCCGTTATGCGATACCAATCTAAACAAAAGTTACACAAACCCTAGATCACATTTTTCTCAGTTTAAAGCAAACATATGTGTGTTATAATGAGAGTCTCAAGAATCTTTATAAAGACCTCACTCAAGGACACCTCCAAAAATCTATTGTCAGCTTTTTCTCGCGTGATAATCTATTAACCGCTTATAGTAATCGATTAGACATTTAATGAATGCACAACGGCCAAAAACATGCTCAAAAACTTCAACAAGTAGTTGTGATAATCAATTATGGTAAATATTATCGTTTATGGATAATCAATATCATACTCTGGTAGTCGATTATTCTAGAGGCAAAGTGAGTTTTTAACAACCTTTAAAAACCTCTATATGTTAATCAATTATCTTAAGTAGCTAATTGATTATTCCAGGGATTTTTGACTCAAAAAAGAATTTTAAAGTATAACTTACATGGAATCAAACAACATATAAAACCCTATAGATAAAACTACTCATTACAAAAGCTTTAATACATAAAACAAGTCTTCATGAATGTCTTCTTGCAAAGTGAACACTTGAGACTTGATTTGGGCATCATAAAAACTTCTATACTTCATGATTTTGCTAATTATCTCTCCCTTTTTTATGATGATCAAAATTCCTTTGATTTAAATCTTTTTGAAACTCATACAACTTAAAGAAAAGAGAACATTAAAAGATAAGAGATAAATATATTATAGCCTTTAAATTTCTCCTCATTTTTTATCATTATAAAAAAGAGTTATATATGATTAATTATTTCTCCCCTTAAAATAAAATTTCCCCTGAATATAAGTCATAAATAAATAAATAAGAAAAATAAGTAATAATGCAAAATTTTATTAATTTAAATACAAGAGGCATAACATAGAACAATGCAAACTAATATAAGAAAATCTAGAACTCATCACTACTTTAGTCATTAACAGGATCTATGTAATCTTCTAAAACTTAATGTCTAGATTCCTAACGAGGGAACAAACTAAAAAATAAAATAAACTCATAGCACGTGATAATTGATTATGATTCTTCATAATCGATTATTCTCGAAAAAAATTCTAATTTTATGTCCTAGAAACTATAAATATATTTAACGTTTTAATTAAATAAAAATAAAAATATTATAATCGTGCACCTTGATATTTTACATGCTATAACCAAGAGAGAAAATTATTGGGAAAACTAATCTGTATTTCTTATATGTATAGCTAGTCTAACTAGTTTTTTGCGTGCCAAATACCAAATTAACGAAAACCAAGAGAAGCCGACCTGCATTACTATCTTTACTCAATGTTATAAAATTAATATATATTTTTGTTGTATTGAGATTGTAGTTATTATAATTTTTTAATATTTTATGTAATGAATCAATTTTATCTAATTATTACCTGGTATATATATATATATATTCTGAATATTTGATAAGATTGTTTTTTTACTGGATAGAGCTAAGGACCCTTTCACCCTTCTAAACAAGGGATATAGCCCTGAGGCATGTTGGCACACTGGGTACTCCAATCCAAATCCAGATACTTTGTATCAGAGTCTCTTAACTTAGAGAATGGATGAAAATCTCGTTATTTAGCTCAAAACACGTAATTGGACCTAAAGTAGATAAACAATATTTTTTTCTCCTTTTTATTATAAAAATTGTTTATTGATATTAAAGCAACAAGAAAGCTTGGACGAATATGATATAGGATAATGATATTTAGATAACATTTTTTAACAACATTTAAATATCACTGTGATTGATTCATGATAGTGTTTATAATTATTATTATTATTAATTATAGAGTAATTTTGGATCAATCACAAAATGACACGTAAATGATGTTCAAATGTTATAAAAAAATGTTATATAAGTATGATTATCAGATCATATATCTCCATGACAAAAGTTACATATCATGGGATACGAAGAATGAAATAAAAATTGTGTACATACCCGTTAGGAATAAGAATGACGATAAAAATAAAATTTCACTAAATTGAGATAATAAAACTCGTTCGGAAACATGATCATCTCTTTCACAAATTGACTCATTCATTTTAATATTTAGTCTTCAAAATTGTCTTAATTAGTTTTAATTATTAAAATATAGGCTTAATTACCTTTTTAGTCCCAAGTTGGGGGCTGAATTTCTGTTTGATACCCGCTTTTAAAAGTGATTTAATTACATTCCTAGGTTATTGATTTTGCTTTCAATAGGTCCCATCCGTTAAGTAGCTTTCAACGGCGTTAATTTACGCTTATGTGGCGGTATTTTTCTTCTCTCTCCTCTGCTATTTCTGTTATTCCTCACACTTCTTTCTTTCTCTCACCTTTTTAACTACCTCTCACCTTTTTCTCTCTCTTCTATTTCCCTCTCTCACCATTATCTTTATTTATTGATGCAGTGAACACAACCTATTATTTTCTTCCAAAAGAAACCTATGATTGGAAACGTTTTGAGCTTTATAGGATTGAATCTAAGGGAATCATCATCATTCCTTTGACTTTCTATTGATATTGTAGCTCTGGGATCGACTAGCCACCGAGTTGTGGTAGGAGGATAAGCCACAACCACCTCAATCAAACAGTCCATTCCAGCCTCAAGATCATAACTCTGATATAAGACCTTCCATGATGCTCTCACATCTCTGCAACCAATTAGATACATTTTCCCAAGATGTGGATCATAAAGACCCTCCAGAAAAAGCACAGAGAAGTTACTGTAACCTTTTCCAGCAAGACTGAGTTGTGCAGATACATTTATAAGGAGTTGCTTTTCTGTATATTCAGCAGCCGTGGCATGATATGGCGTTTCCTGTTCAGATGCTGAATCATTTTTATCATACCAATAGCGTCCAAACAAGGGACCAACCGAGAGAATCTCCAGTTGAATGTCAACTCTTGGGGCCAAGACATTGGGCAAAGGGTCAGGAAATCCAGAGACATGATAAGTGAGATCTTCTGCAAGAAGAGACAAGCTATCTTGGAATGCCTCATTGTCCTCAAGTTTGGGGAATGTTAGCAATGATTTCTTAATGACAGTCGTAAAACTGAAGGGCTCATTTTTTTCTAGGACAGCACCAGCCAAAGTAGTTTTGGAGTAACTGTAATGTGGGTTAGTGAGCTTGAAATAGTTCCCTAGTGAGATTAAGCTTTCTTTTGGATGAAAATAATAGGTTGTGTTCACTGCATCAATAAATAAAGATAATGGTGAGAGAGGGAAATAGAAGAGAGAGAAAAAGGTGAGAGGTAGTTAAAAAGGTGAGAGAAAGAAAGAAGTGTGAGGAATAGCAGAAATAGCAGAGGAGAGAGAAGAAAAATACCGCCACATAAGCGTAAATTAACGCCGTTGAAAGCTACTTAACAGAAGGGACCTATTGAAAGCAAAATCAATAACCTAGGGATGTAATTAAATCACTTTTAAAAACGGGTATCAAACGAAAATTCAGCCCCCAACTTGGGGACTAAAAAGGTAATTAAGCCTAAAATATAATGATAAAGAATAATGGTTACTAATAATAATTTAATTATTTTTATAAGTAAGTTTAAAAATTAAACTTTTATTTTATTTAAGACTACATATATTTGTTTAAAAAAAATTAAATAAGACAAATAAATATAACACGTTTTTTTTTCTTTAATTAAAATAAATAACAAGGAATAATGGTTACTGATAATAATCTAATTATTTTTATAAGTAATTTTGCCAATTAAACTTTTATTTTATTTAAGACTACAGATATTTATTTAACAAAATTAAATTAAGGCAAATAAAAAACAACATGTTTTTTTTCTATAGTATAATAGATATTTTTTTATAGAAATTTTTTATATATATTTTATCGTAATTGTAATTTAATATTTTATAATAATTTAATTGTAAAATTAATTGTATAATTTTTTTAATTACATTTATTTATTTTATTATCACAAAAGTTGTGTACAAATAAATACTCCACATTTTCACTAGAAAAGTGTATATATATATATATATATATATATATATATATATATATATATATATATAGTTTGGAAGGAGAGCAATCCACATTCCACATAAGAGAATGATGGCGCTTCCGAGAGGATGTTTGGCAAAGATGTTGTCACACCGTAATCCAATGTTTTTGTCCCTCTCTCCTCTTACCCTGCAGCCTGCCAACCTTGCACTTCATCGAACGCATTCTGTCACACCCTCTGCTTCTCTCTCCAATTCCCAGACCCCTTCTTTCCACGAGCTCCACTTTCACTGGAAACCCTTGTGCTTGTACCATTGCCAGGGAAAATGCGCCAAGGTTATGACTTTTTTATGACCCCGTCACCTTTTACTTCATTTCGGTTTATGGGTAATTTTTTGCTGTTCAAATTTTAAGCTCTGAAGTATTCTGGAAGCCCCTGTTGATTTGCATGGCATGTGTTTGATCAATTGTTCCAATGGTAAATAATGAATGACATGATATTGTAGCATAGTTGATCAACGCCTTATTATCTACAGAGAGGATATATCTGTTAAGAGAATTATTTGTGAATGAAAGGGAGGGAAGAAGGGGCGTGAAAATGAATTACACACCTTACATTGATTTTTAGAAAAATTATTTGATAATAACATCGTGTCAGAATATTTATTTTGAGAGCTAGTTAATTTGTTTTGTGAGTCACTTAATTAATGTCAGGTTCTCTTTTGTTGTATACATATTTTTTTCCAAATTTTATTTTTTAAATAATCATTTTTTAAATTAAACTAATCATTTTAATTTTATTTTTTAAGTGACATTTAAAAAAAATTAATTTAATCTTTTTTTTAAAAAAAATGATTATTTTTTGAATTAAAATGATTATTTTTGGTAAAAATATTATTTAAAAAGTAAATAAAACTAATCGGTAATAAAATTGTAAATACTATTTTGTATTTTTTTATAATTATAATAATAATTATATTAGAATGTTTAATATTGTATGTCTTTCCACTGGTCTATAATAATTTTTGTGGTGGATGAAGGAGTGGTTAATGATTTCAATTGTAGGACTATGTTTCTGTATCTCATTCTCTATAATGAATATCCTCAAAACTCTTTCCTTTTAGAGTTTCGTGCATCTTTTGTTCCAGGAACCGATTGGAGTTCCTGGAATTTGTGTTACATGAGTTACTTTATCACAACGTCCATTAAAAAAGTCAGATACCTTTGTGATTTATGGTTAACATGCACTCATCTCTCGTAATATGAAAAAGTATTAAATGACAAATGAATGTATTTTATATAGTATGAACATGCAAAAGTATTCCATGACCATGCCTTTGTTCAATTTTTCCGTTCCATGTATGATTTTGAGTAGGTCCAAATAATGTGCTCTGTGGAGAAACCTGGTGTCATTACATTATTCTTTCTGTTTTGAAGTTTCGGTGTGAACCAAGCTTTGCCGGAAGATAGCTAGTTAAGTCATTTAATTGTAGGTTTGGAAGATGATATTGTTAGATAGGAATCAGCTTCATCTTTTTGTCATGTCATGTTAAATTAAATTTGGTGTAATGATGACTTGGCAGCCGAAAAAAAAAGGTTTTATTATTTTCTTTTCTTCAAATTTTCAGATGGATGATCCTATCCACCTTGAGACGTTTAATCATGATTGCTCCAGTGGGCTTAAAGTTGACATTGCTGAGTTGAACAAAATACGTCCTCAGAATCTAGACTATTTCCTTGTGCTTGATTTGGAGGGTAGGGTTGAGATTCTTGAGTTTCCAGTTCTAATGATTAGTGCAAAAACATTGCAAGTTGAAGACATATTCCACAGGTTTTGATCTGCCACTTTATACCATGTCTAACAGGTGCAGTGTTCAGTGATTGCCTGAGATATTCTGTTTTTCTTCTTGTTCTTTTATATAGTTCTAAAATCAATATAATTTGCATTCTTAGACTGTAATGTTTTTGTGGGTTCAACATCAAATTATACAAAGATATAATTAGGATGCTAGTTTTTTTAATAGTTTATTTACACCTTTAATGGAATTGTAGTCTCGAGGTTTGAACCCTTAAATGCAACAAGATGGCTTGTGAGCCATAAATTCGAGATATTAATATTTTTGGCTTCATAGGTTAGTTTCTCTTGAATTTAAAAATATAGTTTATATATGAAGACCATTACTTTTTGTTTATCTTACAATCTACTTTTGCGTTGGTCCTTTAACAGGTTTGTGAGACCCTCAAAAATGAGTGAACGGAGAATAAACGAATACATTGCAAACAAATATGGGAAATTTGGAGTTCACAAGTATGCTGCTTAATCTGCCTTTACTAATCTAGCCTGATTCATACTTCTGATCCACATTCAATCTCTGTTTTCATTTTTGTTGTCACATACAATCTAAAAAACAAATATATCCTCCAATTCCCCTTCCACGTGTATTTATTTGATAAATTGATAAGTAATAGTAATTTTTATGGCTGCTGCTTTTAGTAACATTTTTAGAGATTTCTGGTTTGAAATATCCTATAACTGGTGAACAATGAGTTAGACTGGTGAAAAGATAGCTATTAGCCATTACAATGAAAATCATTTTATTGTATCAGTTACAAGGGATTATTACCTACTTCTACTACCTACAGTGTCACCACGACCCACTCACTGTAGCCATACTGATTATTATTTTTTTCAGAGTTTGGCATGACACAGCAATCCCATATACGGAAGTTATTCAGCAATTTGGAGTTTGGTTGATGCAAAATCAGTTGTGGATGGGTGCAGAACTTAATCGTGCAGCATTTGTAACATGGTAAGTATCATTACTCATGGTTTAACTTTTGTATCTCTTTTGTTTTATTTCTAATGATGCATTGGTTTCTGCCCTGTATATCTGGAACTAGAATAACAGAATTTGTTCTTCTACATCAAAATCTTTTGCTTTTGCAGTGGAAATTGGGATTTGAAAACTAAGGTCCTTCAGCAATGTGAAGTGTCAAAGATAAAGCTTCCTCCATATTTTATGGAGTGGGTTAATCTCAAAGATGTCTATTTGAACTTTTATAATAGGAGGGTAAGTTCACTAAATGTTCAGAATTGGCAGAAGACCATAATAGAATCTATTCATTTCCATCTAACAACAAAACTTGTTCACTTGAGTGGATTTGAGGGAGAGTAATTGAGTGAATTTAAGAGGATTTGAAGATAATTTTTTGTTGTTGTTTATTTGAGCAAATTTGGAGGTAAACGAAAGTGGATTTGGAAGTAAAGTTTGTAAGAATTAGTGTAAGATTTAATTTATGTGACAGATTAAAATAATTTACTTCCAAATCTACTCTCAATTACCTCCAAATTCATTCAAATAAATAACAACAAAAATTATCTTCAAATTCTCTCAAATCCATTGAATTACTCTCCCTCAAATCCACTCAAGGGAACAAGACCTAGGACAAATGCTTCAAAGGAAAATTTATCTCATTTTTGATAAAATGTTTTCTTAGGGCGGCAACTCTAGATAGGTGCTATTAAGTTAATATCAACTTACGTTTTGGATTTTGAATTGTTAACCTAAGAAATTATGAAAATAACAATGCTCCTTTGATTTAACTGAGCATCTTAATTGAGACGGATTCAAGTTGTTTCTTTACCTTCATTTTTCTTAATCCTAATGTATAATTTATTGTTTGCTTTCCTTTATAACGGGTAACAGGCCACAGGAATGGTTACAATGATGAAGGAACTGCAAATACCATTGATGGGAAGTCATCATCTTGGCATTGATGACAGTATGAACATAGCAAGAGTACTGCAACGCATGCTTCTTGATGGTGCACTCATTCAGGTTACTGCAAGGAGGAATCCTAATTCTCTTGAGAAAGTCAGTTTTCTTTTCAAGAACCGTATTGTATAATCTCCTTTTCAATGACCTGTTTATCTTTGTTTAATACTTTTAATCATGTAATTGATTCAATGATCAGATTATGGATTATAGTTTCATAACTCTAGTTAATTCTTACTGAGTCTTTGAACCCAGTTAGATAAAAGATGAACTAAAAAAAGATTCTCGAAGCAAATATGTGTATTTGAACTCAAATATTCATATGGATACATGTGTGTTACTTTAGTGATTCCTATGTCATGAAGAAAAATGCACAAATGTCAGGTTATAATGCATGTGCAACGTATCAAGATTTAGTTGATTTTATATATCTGTTTTGTATTTTTGAAATGGATGGATGGAATAAATTTTCTTGTGATGGACAACATGAATAATATAAATTGTTTTTTATGTCCTGCATCTAAATGTTGTTAGTATGGTGGGTTTTAGAGCCTAAAAACATCAATTAAAATGAGCTACCTACTTCTTTATATGATATTGTAGTACGAACTAATTTACCTTTATTTTCGTTTACAAAAAATACAAGATCTCATAACATCTTATTTAAATTTTGTCTGAAATGAGAAATCTCACATCATAAGTAGAGGTGTCCAAATAGGTTACAATCTGCGGGTCAATCCAGCCCACCACAGGTTTGGATCAAGTTGGGTTAGAAAATAATACATTTTTTTTATGTGAGTCAATTTTCAATCAGACTCATTTAAACCTGTCTCATCCAGGTTGAACCCGTGGTGAGCCAGGTTGGCCCACCAACTCACATAATTTTATTTTTATTAATTTATTATCTTATAAAATCCTAAAAAATACCATTTGGTTCATTATACGTGGATTGTATTGTATTTTTTTTTATTATTTTGAATTGTCTTGAGTTTAACATCATTTTGAGAGTGAAATTTATTTAGATTTGCATTACAAAAACTTTGTAATTTTTTTTATTTAAAAAAAATTATAATTAAGTGAGTCAGTGACTCAACTCGTTTAATCCACCAATCTGTAGTAGGTTGAGTCGGGTTCGAATTTTTCTGGGTGGCTAATAAATAAGCCGGGTTGAGTTAACTCACTAAGTGACCAACCCGTGGTGGGTCGGACCGGGTGATCCATTTTGACATAAGTGATTTTTTTTTTCTAATTTATTTTGTATTTAATTTTTAAAAATTATTAATAAAATTAAATTTTAATTTTTGAAAATTAAAATATCAAATTAAAAATATTAATAATTAGTGTTTTTAATCCATAAATGCAATGATGATGAAAAATGCAAACATTAATTTGTATTTTAACTAAAAAAACACAAATAGTAACAATAAGAATACAACATTAAATTCATTTATATTATTATTAAATCGTTCTTAAATATGTTCTTCCAAAACCATTTAAGTTAATGATGAAGATTTATTTTATGCATATAACATATGGTTTGAATGTACGTAAAAAATTCGAGAGGAGCATTATGAGATATGTCAATATCTGAAGTCTTTTTATAATAACGTTAAAAATACTTGTATCTTGTTCATCTACAATAATCATGTATATGCTATATAATGCATGCCAACATGATGTTGAGCATGGCATCAAGTGCCAATTATGGAGAGAGAGTACCCAAAGGGAGCAATACGAGAGAGGGGTTCAAATTGTAGAATGTGAGGAGAGTTCAAAGCGAGAGAGTGGAATTTCAATTTCAACATATTTTGGTGAATCTCTGCTTAGTGGGAGACAAGGTGTGCAGTGTAATTAATTCCCCACCATCGTGGATCGTGCAACAGTAGAGGGAATGAGTGTTCCAGAAAGTGGAAGACAGGTGGCAGGCAGAAAGTGGACTGAGCGGTTTTAATGGAGGCAATATTTAATGTGAAAATTTAAAAACTGGTGCCACTTTTTTGTATGCAAACCCTTCGTCTTCTACCTCCAGAAACCACCATTTTCTCCTCCTTCTCTCTAGAAACCTCTACCTTCTCTCTAGTATTCTGACCAACTCCTCTCCTCCGACCACCTAACTCCTTTCAGATAAATTCTTCCCGGTGACAAGGCCTTTCCTTTGCACTGATCAGATTTCAGTTTGGACAACTTTGGATTTCTTTGGAAAGCCATAGAAGTAGTGTTTGGAAGCTAGCTGAAATTAGAGGTAAGGGAAGCTTATAAATTTAATTATGATTATTTTTGTATGCATGATTTTATGAGTATATGTTTGTTGAATGTATGATCTTACTGTTGAGAATTGCATGTTTGATCTTTGGTATGAAATTAGTCTATAAGGTTATGTAACTTAGTGAAAATACTGAATCTGTAATCGAAGGGTCATTAGGACCGTTCGGTTTCCCCTAAAACGATCGGTCTAGATTGTATTCCATTTGTAGGAGTCAGTTGAAGACCGATCGATTTTGTACTATTGCATTGAAACCTAAATACCTTGTTTAGTTAGTCATTCAAAACGAATCCCCTATTTTAGAACGTTCGGTCTCATACTAAATGTTCAATAACTCAAGGTACTCGGTCATAGACTAAGTATTCGGTTTTATATTAATTCTTTTCTTTGAATAGCGTTCGGTTTTACACATATGATATTCATAGTTAAGTGCTCGGTCTTGAAGAGTGCTCGGCCTTGAGAAGTGCTCGGTCATATACTAGCCTTCGACTAATTTAGTGTTCGGTCTTAGACTAACACTTAACTTATTAAGTATTCGGTTTCAGGTCCCTATTACTTATTGGAAGCACGTTCGGTCATACACTGAGCGTTCGGTCTTACATATTGATAATGTTGTTGAAAGTACCCGGTTTAAAATTAATATCATTTATTTTAAAGAGTGCTCAGTCTTATACTGACACTTAACTTCCTCACGGAGAGTTCGGTCTTGTTATTCTAAAGCATTCGGCTCAAATTATAAAGTGTTCGATATTTCTTAAAAGGTTAACTAGTTAGTGATTGTTCATTATTTCTCAGTTATTACTTACATTCTTTGGCTTTCAAATAGCGTTCGATGTTCTTCTTTATCCGACCATTCGGTCACTTGATGGAACCCCTTGTTATATTCGGTCTCTTTATCTGTCTTTGACCATTCGGTCAATCATTGAATTCCTTTGATACTTGGTCTCCTCATCATTGTTCGGTCAATTGTTACAATATTGTCTATAAGAACAAGAAGTAAATCATGTATATGATTGTTGATGGTATAAAACGAGAATGAACTCATTGTGATTTTAAGAGTATTCCAGGGAGGAATGTCTCATGAATTGGAAATTGATTGGTAAAGTATGATTATGGTCAGACTCAGGTTCTGCTCTATCTTGATATTCCGTGATTACGCCTTCTCAGGTAGAGAAGAGTAATTCATGCGTGGGAATGGCAGGAGGTCCTTTAGCCTCAGGGTATTTCTATACCGAGGTGGTTCCACTGGACTAACCTCGGGTGGCGGTCTGTTGAGTGTATCCCAGCCAGGTCCACCGGGGTGTAGAGAGCGGCGAGCTACATGGTTCATACCGTCCGGACAGAGTCTAGAAAGATTGGTTATATTGAGATTATCGTTCGGTTTTTAAATGAGATACTTAGATTATTGTTATATTTTGAGTGTGTGAAAATGATTAATTAAATTACATAAGCTTACCCTTATTTTCCTGTCTTGTCCATGTGTCGTTCGGTCTTAATCGTTCGGTTGTTCTCTTCACTGCAATGATCATCCTCTTGGGTGTGAGCAGAGGGTGATCACGAAGATACCTTGGAGGATGCCCTACAGGCCGAGCAACCTATAGACGCGATGCCGGAGAGCTGTGCAGGACCGTCCGGTCCTTAGATTAGATTTTACTTTCGCTTTGTATAGATAACCGTTCGGTGTAGATACCCCTTTTTTGTAATGTACCAAGACCGTTCGGTCTAGTTCTGTAAATTGTATGAGACTTCTATACTTTGTGCAGTTTCAAATTTTATATGTTATCTCTCGTTCCCTTCTCTTTACTTGTCCTTTCTCCACTGTTCTTTATTATTCATGATAACTCCTTACATAAATTATAGCTCTTGTTATAGATTTATTGGGATGTTACACAGTACCTTTTATTTATTTAAAATATATTCTAAAAATTATTAAATTTTAATTTCTTTGTCATCCAAATAATTCATTTCTTCTCTAAAAAATTATAAATCATTTCCTTCAATTGCCTCGTCCAAGCATACTTACAAGAACATTTATTAAATATTGTTTCCTCATATACATAAATAGTTTGGCCTTATGCATTATATTAAAACAATTAATATATTAACATTCATATGAAAAACTAATCCTAAGAATCACTTTCCTGATTTTTTTCTTAAAATTCTAAAGACATTATATATATATATTATTTCATAATTCAGGGTTTAAGAACACAACAAATTATGATAGTAAAATTTATCCTAGCAATTTACTATCTTAAAATGATTTTAATCAAAATCAAATATCAAGATGATCTCCCACATCTCTCCTTATATTCTCAGATAAAAAAAAATCACGATTTTATCAAATAGATGTAACCATCATGAGCTAATTATATTACCTACATAAAATAGAAGATAATAACTTATTCTCATTTGTAATTATGAAAGAGAATACATTTAATTTGATAACAGTGTGACACATGTAAGACCGAATATATAATGTAAAAATCTTCTATTAACAACTTTCACGTGTTCTAATCTTTAGCCTCACACCTTCAAGCTGGTATGTCTTACATTCTCGTCTTCAGAAGATGGAAATGGGGTATACATGCAGAAATCATTATAATGTTCAAGTTAGCTAAATGCTGTAATAATGTTCAGATAGTAGTAATAAATGTTTTAATAATGAAATGTAATTAATTTATAACATATATAATACTATTTATATCATGTTTATGATTTTTCCTATATGGGTTTGATCTATGTACTTAATTACTTTGATTAACCTGGCTAATACGTTTTAATCATATCTGTAGGAGGTCGACATGTTGTTGCTATGCTCGAGTATATTTAGGTTAAAAGCACTTTGCCTTAGGTCTTGGATGTTCTCAGGTATACATATTAATAAAGGACTATATCCTGAACATATATGAGAAGAACTTAAGGAAGGTAATTCAAAGGATCTATGACAAAGTCAAAGATAAAAACATATCTCTTGGAATCTTATAATGTTTCATGAAAAAAGGAACTAAAAGAACATGAAGATGATGAACAAAATTGACGAATAATTTAGGAAAATAAATAGATTATAATTTTATTTTAATTTAACAGAATGTTAAGTTCGCTAAGCGAGCCAGTTTGTGTTTGATGGGCGAGCGGGCATCACTAGGCGAAAGTCTGCACCTATAATTTTCGTTTTTTTTTTGTTATTTTTATGTGTTTTGGGCTTTAGGCTTTGATGGAGATTGCTTTGAGGATGCTCCTTCAACATAACATGATTTTCCAAGTGGGTTGATGAAGCTTCTTCAAAGGATGAACTCCGTATGACCAATGATAGTAGCATAAGCAAATAAAGATGAAGATATGAAGATGTTGGTGTTGAATGGTCTTGGTAGATGTCCTTCTAAGAGGTGAGGTCAACTATGAAGGAGAATGTATGAAGAGGTCTAGAAGAAGACATTTCATAAGGTGAGAACTAAGGAAGAGAAAACTTGCAATTTTAGCATAATAACTTTACATTCAACTAAGTTCTAAAAATTATAAAAGGGTTACCTCTCCTTTCATAGGTGAAGGAGAGAGCCAAAGTACAAAAGAGGAGTCTAAGGCATTTAATGGAGGAGCCTAAACATTGATGAGGAAGAGCCTTTAACTAACTAGCATAGCATTTAATGCAAAAGGGTCCTTGTAACTAACTCTTTCCAAAACCCATTTTTAACTCATTTTTAACCCATTTTACGCAACACTTCTTTTCTAAGGTCCTATTGGTGCATTCTTCTCTACTTTAAAGGAATCAATCCCTCTAAACAGGACTAAACAAAGTTTCTTGGCCAAATACAAGGTCTTATTAAGCTATACTACATATTTACAAAAAAGTGTTCAAAATAAAAGAAGACTAAAAATGTGATCCTCCATAAGAGTAGAATTCTTGAAGTTCCATCTTCCTCTTCCATCTTTTTTGGCCATGGCTCTTTTTGAAAGGTCCAATTTCTTCTAAGACGACGAAAAGATAGAACAAGCTTGAAAGTTCTTTCTCTTCTTCCAATTCCTAAACTTAGCTTAAATTGATGATCCCTTCATGGATCTCCATTTAGTTCCCAAAACGAATTCTATCCAGCTTTCTTTTAGGGTTTCTTAGGTGGCTTAAACATTTGTTCCTATATACAGAGGCACCAAATACATATGTAGACACTTTTGAGTCATATTATATGCATTTGCATTCTTTGAGAAAGGTATCTCTTGGTTCTTGGATTAGAACTTTGATTTTTATCAAAGATTAACATCTTTGTGGCGAATCTTACCTTGACTTATTAATCCGTCAAATTGTGGTGTCTCCTATCTTTGTCTTATTTCACATATTTCTTTGATTTATTTTTGTTATGACTTTTGAGGATTCAAATTCATAAGTGATTGTACTCTTTCCTAGACAGGAGAAACGTATCATCTGATTTCTAGAACAAGATTCTGGTTTGTCTATCCTCTTTTATCTTATTTTCTATCATATTAAAAAAATTAAAAATTGTTGAATATTTGTATTTTGTGCTTTGTTTTGAAATTATGTTTAGTTTGTTGTTCTTAGGATATGTATGTACTTTCTAATGCAGAGTTTCGACACTTTAAATCAACGTGTAGTGGTTGTACTGGTGGATCCAATTCAGAGTAGACTTAGATTTCACTTTTACTTATTTTAATGCAAAATTGTTTGCAGAGAGATCGCTAATTTTGTAGCTTACATTCCCGTTGTGCTTATCACTCCACTGAAGGCTTTTAGGATAATTGTAAGGTAATATTTGTTATTATTATTATCATTATTATTAGTTATGTTAATATTTCTTATTCATCAATGCCGGAAAGTATTCTTTGGTCTTGGGAAAGAGAAACCGAAACTTTGTGCGATCATAATTTTTTGCGTATGAATTTATGACATTAGTTAACTGTTAAAAATATGCGTGCTTATTTCAAATACTTTGGTACATTCTTTTGCTTTATTCTCTATGCTTTAGACATATATCATATCCTATTGAAGAACAATATCAATTAAAAGTAACTTAGTTTGTTTGTGTTTCTTTGGCACAATATGGATTTATAGCTGACGGATCGGCTATGGTGACAAACTGGGTGAAGAGGATCGAGTGGTTGACGTGCAAGAAAACATCTCATGACCGTTCGGTCCCGACAACCATTGAGCAAATTTAAGGCATAATTAATGTCACAATGACTACTGTTAAGTGATTAAGGTTTGCATTAATAACCAATAAGAGAGGTAAATTAATTGGTCAGATTCTTATAAACTATATAAATAGGGGTCTAATGTCGAGGTAAACTCACTTTTTACTCACTATTGAATTGTAAAAGGCTTACAGAAAAAAATTATGACTTGAGCGTCAGAGTGTATTCTGCAAGTCACCTTCCTATACCAATCGATCATTTGGGGCAAGGTGCAAGGCGGACAGTCGGTGAAGACAGGAACTCTTCAGGCGATTATCTTCGTCCCATTTCAGCAGGAACTTTTTGGCACCCACCGTGGGACCGATGATTCTTTGAAGACATCCTAGTGAGACCATAATGATGGCATCACAGGACCCGTTGGTATTAATGTAGGAGATGTAGAGGATGATGGAAGCCATGTAGGTGGAGATGGCGACTTTGAAGGTCGAGCATGATGCAACACTGAGGGACCGCGATGTGGGCGGAGGGCCCCATCGAATCAACAGTCGGCTGCATCTACTCGGACTCCCATAGTGGAATTTCCTGAAACTGATCAAGAGGGTTCTGATCAGGAGGAGAACAGTTCGAGTAGCCTCATGTACGCCTCGATAAATGTCGTTCGGGCAAGGACACTTCACCCTTTCACAACTGCAATCATGGAGGAGCAAATGCTAGATAGGATGCTCCCGGCTCTTGAAAAGTATGATGGAGCGGGATATTCAGAGGAGCATCTAAGGTCGTTTGCAGATGCCATGACAATCTATTCACCCAATGAGAGGGTTTAGTGTAGGGTTTTCTCATTGTCGGTTAAAGGAGAAGCTTTGGCATGGTTTCACTCTCTTCGTCCTAAAACCAATGACAGTTTTGTGACTTTGAGACGCTTGTTTGAGCGACAGTTTGCTTCTAATAAAATGCAAAATCTTGCGTACATGGAACTGACTAAAATCAAGCAGGAGAAAGGAGAAGGCTTGTGCGATTTTATGACCGCTTGGTGAGGAACGCTTTTGCAGCTTTCACTTGAGTCCTTTGGACCTAGGGAACGTTCCAAGTGAACTCTTAATGTCCACTTCTCGGTGAGGAACGCTTTTGTAGCTCTCACCTGAGTCCTTTGGACCTAGGGAATGTTCCAAAGTGTCCATCGCTCGGTGAGAAATGCTTTTGCAGCTCTCACCTCAGTCCTTTGAACCCAAAGAACGTTCCAAGTGAACAACTAGTGTCCACAACTCGGTGAGGAACTCTTTCATAGCTCTCACCTTAGCATTTTGGACCTGTGGAATATTCCAAGTGAACTCCTATTGTCCATCATTCGGTGAGAAATGCTTTCGTAGCTCTCACCTTAGCGTTTTAAACCTAAGGAACGTTCCAAGTCAACTCCTAGTGTCCATCACTCGGTGAGGAACGTTTCTGCAACTCTCACCCGAGTCCTTTGAACTTAAGGAAGGTTCCAAGTGAACTCCTAGTGTCCATTGTTCGGTGACAAACGCTTTTGCAGCTCTCACCTGAGTCCTTTGGACCATTGGAACGTTCCAAGTGAACTCATAGTGTTTATCGCTTGGTGAGGAACGCTTTTGCAGCTCTCACCTGAATCCTTTGGACCTAGGGAACGTTCCAAGTGAACTCCTAGTGTCCACCGCTCGGTAAGGAACACTTTCGAAGCTCTCACCTTATCATTTTAGACCTAATTAAGGAACGTTCCAAGTGAACTCCTAGTGTCCACCGCTCGGTGAGGAATGCATTTGCAGCTGTCCCCTGAGTTCTTTGGACCTAGAGAACATTCCAAGTGAACTCCTAGTGTTCACCGCTCGGTGAGGAATGCTTCTGCACTTCTCACCTGAGTCCTTTAGACCTAGGGAACGTTCCATTGAACTCCTAGTGTCCACCGCTCAGTGAGGAATGCTTTTGCAGCTCTCACGTGAGTCCTTTGGACCTAGGGAACGTTCCAAGTGAACTCCTAGTGTCCCCAGCTCGGTGACGAACGTTTTCGTAGCTCTCCCCTTACCATTTTGGACCTAGGGAACATTCTAAGTGAACTCCTAGTGTCTACCGCTTGGTCGGTAAGGAACATTTTCGTAACTCTTACTTTAGTGACCTAGGGAATGTTCTAAGTGATCTCCTAGAGTCTAATGCTCGGTCGGTAAGGAACGTTTTCGTAACTCTAACCTTAAGGACCTAGGGAACGTTCTAAGTGAACTCCTAGAGTCTAACTCTCGATCGGTAAGGAATGTTTTCGTAACTCTTACCTTAGTGATCTAGGGAACGTTCTAAGTGAACTCCTAGAGTCTAACGCTCGGTCGGTAAGGAACATTTTCGTAACTCTAACCTTAAGGACCTAGGGAACGTTCTAAGTGAACTCCTAGAGTCTAACTCTCGATCGGTAAGGAATGTTTTCGTAACTCTTACCTTAGTGACCTAGGGAACATTCTAAGTGAACTCCTAGAGTCTAACGCTCAGTCGATAAGGAACGTTTTCGTAACTCTAACCTTAAGGAGCTAGGAAACATTCTAAGTGAACTCCTAGAGTCTAACGCTCGGTCGGTAAGGAACGTTTTCGTAAGTCTTACCTTAATGACCTAGGGAACGTTCTAAGTGAACTCCTAGAGTCTAACGCTCGGTCGGTAAGGAACATTTTCGTAACTCTTACCTTAATGTCCTAGGGAACGTTCTAAGTGAACTCTTAGAGTCTAACGCTCGGTTGGTAAGGAACGTTTTCGTAACTCTTACCTTAGTGACCTTGGGAACGTTTTAGGTGAACTCTTAGAGTCTAACACCCGGTCAGTAAGGAACATTTTCGTAACTCTTACCTTAGTGACCTATGGAACATTCTAAGTGAACTCCTAGAGTCTGACGCTCGGTCGGTAAGGAACGTTTTCGCAACTCTTACTTTAATGACCTAGGGAACGTTCTATATGAACTCCTAGAGTCTAACGCTCGGTCAGTAAGGAACGTTTTCACAACTCTTACCTTAATGACCTAAGGAACGTTCTAAGTGAACTCTTAGAGTCTAACGATCAGTTAAGACTTTAAAACCCTACGCAATATCTAAGATTTTGCTAGGGCTTGGGGGGCTTGTGTTACTATGGGCTTATAGCTAACCAATCGTGTATGGTGACAAACTAGGTGGAGAGGATCGAGCGGTTGACGTGTAAGAAAGCATCTCATGATCGCTCGGTCCCAACAACCGATGAGCAGAGTTAAGGCACAATGAATGTCACAACGGCTAATGTTAAGGGGTTAAGGTTTGCATTAATAATAATTAAGAGGTAAAATAATTGGTCATATTCTTATAAACTCTGTAAATAGGGGTCTAATGGCGAGGTAAACTCACTTTTTACTCACTATTAAATTGCAAAAGTCCTACAAAGAAAAATTCTAACTTGAGTGTCAGAGTGTATTCTGCAGGTCACCCCCTATATCGATCGGTCATTTTGGGCATGGCCAGGAACTCTTTAGGCGGTTATCCTCGTCTCATTTCAGCAAGAACATAAAACATTTATCATTTTCTAATTCTACCCACAATAAGACTGTGTTTGCCTATTATTGCTCAAAACTATGTGAATTTCATTGTTTGATATCCTCTTAATTGTCTTCATTAGAGAGGATTACATTAATTTATGCCATTAGAGAGTATTACATTAATTTATGCATACTATTTATAAAATCTTAATTATAAGATATTAGTTTTAATATTTTCTTTGCCATAATCCATTTGTTTGCATATTTGTAAGTTGGAATCCTTCTAAGCAAGATTTTGATGAATTCAAAGACAAGGATCACGACTGTTTCAAAGTGAGTTTTAGTTATCATATTATATCCTATTATTTGCAATCTTACCTTCTATTTTTATATTCAATTTATTTTCTACTAATTGACTGATTGAAACTGACAAGTGCAATAACCATGAATTAGGAAATGACATTGTACTTTTCATTAATGAAATGATCAAATAAGGTATGCTTTTTAGTACTCCTACAATTTCTTTGACAGAAGTAGGTTAGCAAAAATTGGAAAATGAAAAAATGGAATAGAAGATTAACATATAAAATTGCTTGATTTTTATCAGTGATACATAATCACATCAGTTCATGCATGCCTTGAAAACTATTCATGGTTTATTACATTATATGAATGACTTACTAAATTGTATTTAATCATGCAATTACAATAATCGTATTGTTGAAATAAACAAAACTAGAGCAATTTCAGTAACATCTAGTTCATTTTCAGTCATATAAATACTGTAAAACATTTCATTTTTCAGTAATCAGAAATACAAGAGGTTTATTCAGTACCTGTGATTGTGTATGTTGTCTTGTGCCTTCTGAGTTCATCATCTTCATTGTCTGATCAAGTGTGCCGGTGTGAGAGGACTGGTCTGAGGGTAGAGAGCTTTTCTCTGGCTTCTCTCTAGAAGCATCCAGGAGTGTGTAGTGTTTTCTCTCTTTTTCTCTCACGTCCTTATCATTTAATTATGCAAAGTGTGTGTTTTTCCTCTTTTGCCCCCACGATTTAATATGGTATTAAGAGCATAGGTTTTTTTCCTTGGTGTGAGTGCAGTGGGTGTGTGATCTGTGATTGGAAGTGTGTGTATCCAGAAGAGGAGAAAGAAGGTTTCTTTGGGTGTGTGAAAATCAAAGAAACTGCAAGAATCTAGCAAGAAAGGATGGCGGGGATTGGAGGAATACAGGGACCATTGCCAGTGTTTGATGGGAAGCAATTTGATTATTGGCGCATCAAGATGCAAACCATCTTTGGCTTCTAGGATGTTTCGGAGATTATTGAAGATGGACTGCCTGAGTTGAGTGGAAAGGCGTCTGAAGAAGAAAAGAAGAATTACAAGATGTAGATGAAACTGGACAGTAAGGCCATATTTTTGCTGTATCAATGTGTTAGCCCAAAGATCTTCAACAAGATCTCCAAGGTTGCTACTGCTAAGGAGGTATGGAACATCCTAGTGAAGACCTATGGTGATGGAGACAAGACTAAGAAGGTGAAACTGCAGGCATTGAGAAGGCAGTTTGAGATTTTGGTCATGGATGAGAGTGAAACCGTAGCAGAATATTTTGACAAGGTACAAGAACTGGTGAATAAGATGAGAGCAGGCAAAGATGGGATTTTTGATGAGTATGTTGTTGACAAAATCCTGAGAACTCTAACACCCAAATTTGACCATGTTGTGATGGCTATTGAGGAAACTCGAAATCTGGATACCATGGAGACTGAGGAACTACTGCACTCATTAGAGGCTCATGAGTATCACATCAATGAGCGCAAGCAGTGTTAAGAACAAGCCCTACAGGCCAGATCATAGTTTAAGGGTAAGAAGGGGTTCAGGAAAGGTGGAAAAGGAGGCAAGAAAGGGAAAGACTCACAGGACCAACAAGGAGAAGAGTCTAGTGAGTCAGGAAAAGTGAAGAACCAGAAGAATGAAGATGGAGATTGAAAATTTAACAAGAAGAAAGTGAAATGCTATAATTGTCAAAAGCTTCGCCATTATGCCAAAGAGTGCTGGAAAGGTGAAGGGGCGAAAAATAAACCCAAGAAGAGGGCTAATCTGGCCCAGGAGGAAGATTCAGACTCTAAAGCAGTGATCTTGTTGACCAATACTGATGAAAATTAACCAGAAAATACTGTGTGGTATTTAGACTCTGGATGTTCAACTCAAATGACCGGGAGAAAGGATTGGTTTGTGAGAATGCAGGGAGTTGGACATGGTAAAATTCGATTTATAGACAACAACAACTTGACTGCATAGGGTTCTGGCAGGGTGGTCTTGAGAGGTGAAGATGGAAGAAAGGTGATAATTGAAGAGGTACTGTATGTACCTGGCTTGAAGACCAATTTGCTAAGCTTGGGGCAGCTTTTGCAAAAGGGTTACATGATGAAAATGGAGAACAATTGTCTCGATATTTTCAATCAGAATAAGAAAATTGTTGTGCAGGCCCAACTGTCACAGAATAGAACGTTTAAGGTAGTGATAGAGGCAGTAAATCACCAGTGTTTTATTGCAACAGAGAGCAAGGAAGAATGGTTGTGGCACCTCAGATTTGGACACCTAAACTTTAAAGATCTATCCAGTTATTCCAGAAATAGTTTGCAAGGAATGCATCCATTGCAAGCAGACTAGGGGCAGTTTTCAAAAATTCTTACCCCAGAAATCTGCAGAGAAGCTTAGGGTTGTCTATTCAGATGTGTGTGGCCCTATTCAAGTAGAAACAACTGGGTGCAACAGGTATTTCTTATTGTTCGTTGATTACTGGACCAAGAAATGTTGGGTCTACTTGTTGAGAAGTAGGGGGAGGTGTTACAGATGTTTCAAAAGTTTAAAAATGTAGTTGAAAGGAAAAGTGAGAAGAAGCTGAAAGTTTTGAGAACAGATGGAGGAGGAGAGTATACCTCCACTGATTTTAAAGACTTCTGTGAAAAAGAGGGGATAGTGCATGAGGTTACCCCTCCATATACACCACAACACAATGCGGCAGTAGAGAGGAAGAACAAAACCATATTATATATGGTTAGGTGTATGTTGAATAGTAAAGGGCTGCCTAATTTTTTATGGGGTGAGGTTGTGCTGACAACCACCTACATCTTGAATCTGTCTCCAACAAAGAGACTGAATGGTATTACACCAGAGGAGGCCTGGACAGGGGTGAAACCAGATGTCAAACACCTGAAAACTTTTGGTTCTCTATGCTACAAACACATGCCTGACCTGTTGAGGAAGAAGTTATATGATAAAGGGGTTTCACTGATTTTGGTGGGCTATAATGATACAGGGGGTTATAAACTGTATGACCCTACATCAGGAACAACTTCTATCAGCAGGGATGTTGTGGTTGATGAAGCTGGGATTTGGCAGTGGGAATCAAATAAGAAAGGAGGACCAACCATTGTGTTGGAGTATGAACCTGCAGCAGTGGAGTCAAAGGCATGCAGGAGGGAGGAAAGTATTAGAAGATCATCTAGAATCACTCAACTACCAACACATCTGAGAGATTATGATCTATCCTATGATGCAACCATTACATCAGAAGGTAATTTTGTTCACTATGCCTTAATAGCAAAAGCTGAACCTGCGGTGTTTGATCAGGAAATGAAGGATGAAGGTGGTACAAGGCTATGCAAGAAGAGCTAGATTCAATAGTGAAGAATTAGACCCGGGAATTTACAGAGTTGCCTCCCAATAAGAAGCTAATTGCACTGAAGTGGATTTATAAGTCCAAGATAAATCCACAAGGTGTGGTGATTAGGCACAATGCCAGATTGGTGGCCAAAGGATTCTTACAGCAGGTTGGGATAGACTATGGAGAGGTGTTTGCACCTATGGCTAGAATAAAGACAATTAGATTGGTGGTCTCCTTGGGAACACAATCCAATTGGACTTTGCATCAATTAGATGTAAAGTCTGCTTTCTTGAATGGTAACCTAGAGGAAGAAGTTTATGTTGTTTAGCCTTAGGGATTTGTAGTAAAGAGGCATCCAGATAAGGTGTACAGATTGAAGGAGGCTCTATATGGGCTCAAGCAGGCTCCAAGGGTCTGGAATCAGAGAATAGATGGATTTATGAGCAACATTGGGTTCAAGAAGTGTGCTTATGAACATGGAGTGTATGTTTAGTGTTGTCAGCATAATGGGAGAGAAGAAAAGTTGATAGTGTTTGTATGTGGATGATTTGCTAATCACGGGGAGCAGTGAGGAGAAAATCTTTGATTTCAAGTTCTAAATGTTACAGGAATTTGAAATGAGTGATTTGGGGCGATTAAGCTACTTCCTTGGGATTGAATTTATCAAAATCGATGGTGTAATTTTGATGCATCAGTCTAGATATGCATTGGACATGTTAACTAAGTTTGACATGCTTCATTGCAACTCTACAAATACTCCAACAGAGGTGGGTTTGAAGCTTGAAAAGGACCCTGAAGAAGAAGCTGTTGATCCTACTGAATACAGGAAGATGGTTGGGAGCCTAAGGTATCTATGTAATAATAGGCCGGACATCAGCTACAGTGTAGGTTTGATTAGCAGGTTTATGCAGAATCCAAGAATTTCCCATTTGAATGTTGTTAAACGAATCCTGAGGTACTTAAAAGGTACATATACCCTTGGAATATTGTTGTTGAAAGGAGAACCAGGAAGAGAGGTATGATTTACTCCTTACTCAGACTCAAATTGATGTGAGGATAAAGGTGACAGGAAGAGTACTGTTGGGTACGTGGTCTTTCTGGTAGGAGCACCAATTTCATGGAGCTCTACAAAAGAACCAGTAGTGGCTCTTTCATCCTATGAAGTAGAATATATTGCTGCCTGTGAAGCCACGTGTCAGGCAGCTTGGTTGTGTTCTTTGATGGAGGAGTTGAAGATGGAATTAAAGGGGAAGGTCAGACTGTTTGTGGACAACAAGTCAGGCATAGACCTGGCCAAACATCCTACATCGCATGGGAGGAGTAAACACATCGAGACTCGGTTCCACTACATCAGGGAACAAGTCAGCAAAGGGAAGCTCAAAGTGATATACTACAGATCAGAAGACCAGATTGCAGATATACTCACTAAGGCGCTTAAAGGTGAACGCTTTCTAGCTCTTAGAAAGCAGATCGGAGTGAGAAAGGTGGAGATCGGTGAAGATCAGCTGAAAGGGGTTTCAAAAACCTAGGGTTTTTGTCGCAGGAAGAAGATGAGCTTGGAGGAAGATGTTTTCAGAAGTTTGTTCGGTGAAAACATTTTTGAGCTAAAAGGAAGCATTTTTACTTATTTTAATTGGTGGAAAAGGCATAGAATCGGAGGAGATGGAGTTTTCACCGATTCAATCGGTGAAAAATAGGGTTTTCTTCGAAAAATTGTGTTTTTAAAGTTTTTGTATAGTAAAAGTGTTGAAATAAACAAAAACAGAGAAATTTCAGTTACATCCAGTTCATTTTCAGTCATATAAATACTGTAAAACATTTCATTTTTAAGTAATCAGAAATACAAGAGGTTTATTCAGTACTTGTGAGTGTGTACGTTGTCTTGTGCCTTTTGAGTTCATCATCTTCATTGTCTGATCAAGTGTGCTGGTGTGAGAGGAGTGGTTTGAGGGTAGAGAGCTTTTCTCTACCTTCTCTCTAGAAGCATCCAGGAGTGTGTAGCGTTTTCTCTTTCTTTCTCTCGCGTCCTTATCTTTTAATTCTGCAAAGTGTGTGTTTTTCCTCTTTTGCCCCCACGGTTTAATACGTATCACGTCTATCATCTGATTATATTAGTATGAAAAATTATTTTAGGTTGTAGGCTTTGGTCTTACTTTTCCTTGCTTAATATCCATTTTTCCTGGCTTCGGTCTCTTGCAATTCTTTCTATTATACTTGGCAGTTTGAAAGAGTTGTGAAATCAAAGATAGTGAAAGATAGTGAAGAGGGTTATTTACACTTCTAGTTCTTCCACTATTTCCTTCACTGGTTAAAGGTTTTATAATTGAAGTTAGTGTTAAATTGATGCAGGCAAAAAGGAAGAAATTGGAGTGATTTGTTACCATATGGTTCATGTTAATGATTTGGCTAGAGCACATATCTTCCTGTTGGAGCATCCTAATCCAAAATGGAAATGTAACTATTCACCCTTCATTGTACCCATTGAAGAGATTCTTGAAATTATTTCAACCAAATACCTAGAATTTCAAATACCATTTGTTGAGTAAGTAATATTCTCCTTGCACATAGTCAAGTTTTCACAACATTTCTGCTTACTTAGTGAAAATATGTCTAGTGAAAATGTTATTTTTAAGAGAATGAGAAAAGAAAATTTTGGTCGTACTATGATCAAGAGAATAAAAAATAGTTAATTTATTGGTACCATTTAATTTTATTATTACATGATATCAGGCATACGAGTTTTGTTTGATTACCACTAGCGCAAAATTGTTCTTTAACGTCACCCCATAGATGTCGGACCAGAAAACACCCAACGTAAATCATTGACCGGTGGCATTTTCGTAAATAAATTGGGCATATAGACGTCGATTCGGACGGGCCCCGACGTCTATAATATTATAGACGTCGGGCCCCTTACTAACTAATGTCTATATGTTTGACAAGTAGGTGAAAAGTCATTTCTTTCCGCCATATAGACATCGGTTGGGAGGGGCCTTGACGTCTATAATATTATAGACGTCGGTGCCCCTCCTAACCGACGTCTATATGTCTGACAGGTAAGTGAAAAGTCATTTCTTTCCGCCATCTAGACGTCTGATCGCGCCTCCCCGACATCTATATGCGATTATAGATGTCGGATCCCCCTACACCAGACGTCTATATATACCACAAATATTAAGTTTTAAATCGAATGGACGTCACATTAGTATGGTCCCCGACATATACTCGAGAATAGACGTCGGTCGCTGGGGAAACCGAGTCTGATTTCCTATTAAATAAGACATTGCGAACCAGCAGTTACGCGCACTTCATCGTCTTCCTTCGCCTTTTCTCTTCGCGGCATTGTGTACCATCCTGATTTTTTGAGATATCTCGGTGCAATATTTTTCAAAATATTTCTATAAATCACCTATGAAAAATAACAATCTTTATTCGATTAAGAATGCAGAAGCTAAACATAAGCATAACTGTTGTTTGAAAATCTCAGAATATTACTTTTACATAAATATACCAAACTGGAAAAAATTTTAAATAATAGATCCCCGAACATAACATCCCAACTCTTGTCAGCTACTCAAATCCGGTCTTATCTGCAAATTATCTACTCCTGTACAAATAGAGCTGTCAAAATGGGTCACAACCCGCGAGCTAACCCGGCCCGTCACGGGTTCGGGCCGGGTTGGGTTTGAAAAAATTGTATTTTTTTTATGCGGGTCAGATTTCAACCCGGCTCATTTAAACCTAGCTCATGCGGGTTGAACCCGTGATGGGCCAGGTTGGCCACCAACCCGTTTACCTAATTTTATTTTATTAAAATTTAATTTTAATTTTATAAAAAAATAATTATTATTTTTTTTTGCTTGAAAAAATTATTTAAGTTCCATATTTTCAAAATTAATTAAACATCCATGTTGGGAGTGAAATTTAGGAGTGAAATTTGTTTAGATTTGAATTATAGAAATTTTATAATTTTTTTTTATTTTAAAAAAATTGTAATTAAATGGGCCAGTGAGCCAACCCGTTTACCCACCAACCCATGGTGGGTCGAGCCGGGTTCAAATTTTTATGGCTCGCTAATAAATGAGCCGGGTTGGGTTGGCTCACTAAGTGACCAACCCGTGGTGGGCCGAGCCGGGTTACTCGTTTTGACAGCTCTACATACAAGTACGATCATCGTAGGTGGAAACCACAACCACAACCTTCAGGGTGAGCAACCAAAATTATCTTATCATACAATATACAATTTTATTAACCACAATAATAACCAAATCATAAACATATATTATCACATCATTACCATCACAACATTAACATCACAAAAATATCAACACTCAATGGTTTATTTCCTCTACACTACCACACCACTTAACCACCATAACCAATTCATTATGAGTCACATGTCATCCTCTTCCCTATCGCACATCCAAATAAAATCTCTTTCCTGCATCACCCGGACGAAGATTCACCAGTATTAGACCATTCTCTTCCCGCATCGCACGGCCGAAAATAATTTATTTCCCGCATCACACGACCGAAAGAGTCATCATTACCAAATCATCATCGTCCACACTCCTATCCTCACTCTCACGTAACGTCCTATTAAATCCATGGTTCCTCCACAAGTCATTCCTCTCTTCTTTCCTTTCCACCAACCACACTTTCACATCACCTATCATCATCAGCACTCCAAATTTACCATGCACCCCAACAACCATATAGATTGCAACATATAATAAAGAATATCATACAATGGCAAACCATACACGCAAGGTAATTCTAGTCACTCCCCTTACCTTACATACACAAGATAATTCTAGTCACTCCCCTTACCTGGTCTCATACGATTTTTGTTTCCAAGATCACCAAGAAAGCTTCACAACACCACCGATGGTCCTCCCATTTTTTTATGTCCCGTTCTCAGCTCTATTTTCTCCTAGAAAACGTCTTTTCTCTCTTTTATCTTTCTAATTTTTGTCTTTTCCTCTTAGGGTAGCAAAATGACAACCCTTTTTACTCTTCTCCTTTTTATCCTCTTCTATTCTATCTCTATCCTTTTAGTTTTGATAAAATTTGTCAGTTTATATCTAAAACCATTAAGATTTCCTCTCTTATTCTCTCTTAACTACTTTTTAAAATATCATCAACCACCAAATCTTTTTAAAATCTACAATATCTAATAATGATTTTCTCTAATAATAATATTTCTTTTAATCTTTAAACCCACCAAGATTATATCTCTTATTTTCATTTAATTAATTTTTTTTAAATAACAACTAAATCTTTTAAAAGATTTATATAATATTATTTTATTAAATGTCCACATTATTTAATTTGCATACTTTTCCTTTCTACACCCTCTCTTAATTAATTTTTATACGAATTAAATAAAGATAAAAGTCCCTTTTACCCCTAGGCAAAAATACAAAAATATAGAAATAACATAACAATTATGTTCTAAAAAAAATATAAACTCAAGAACACTAATCTCTAAACAAAAATCGAAAGTCTCAAAACTACTTTATTTTTAAAATCCTTATTTTCCCGAATCTTACATTCACCCCTTCACAAAAAAATTTTCGTCCCCGAAAATTGCACACATAAGGAAGCATACACAATGCAAAACTTCAAATGCTTTCCCAAAAATTACATTAATTTTCATAATACAATAATAATAACAATTTTTTAACATATCAAAAGGACACCACAACAAACTCAATGTATTCTAAATAATAACAACAATATACAGAGATACATAGCAAAAACTACACGAGCTCACTCTCCAAGGCCCCAAAAGATTTTCGAAAACCAAGCTCTGATACATAATATTATTTTATTAAATGTCCAGATTATTTAATTTGCATACTTTTCCTTTTTACACCCTCTCTTAATTAATTTTTACACCAATTAAATAAAGGTAAAAGTCCTTTTTACCCCTAGGCAAAAATACAAAAATAAAGAAATGACATTGCAATTATGTTCTAACAAAAATATAAACTCAAGAACAATAATCTCTAAACAAAAATGAAAAGTCTCAAAACTACTTTATTTTTAAAACCCTTATTTTCCCGGATCTTACATATTGCATTTCTAGGTGTGTTTGATCTCTTTTGAACCGTTTAAACATACTTTTACTCTGATTAAAGTAATCTTTGATGTATTATCTTTCGTTTGAACCAATTAAAATGAGTTTTCGTTGTGTTTTGGTATAGTTTTTCTCGTGTCTTTGGGTAGTGCAGTGCACCTTCTCCCTTTGCTAGCTTCCTCGTAAGAAAAACTTATGTCTTTTGGATCTCTTATGGCATTTCAACCTAAATCCAACCCTGGGTCCTTGCCTAGCTTTCATGTCACCGTATTCTTTTTCTTTGGCGGTTGGAATGGAACTAGGCAACGACCCAAGTTCGGTTTTGGGTTGAAAAGCCATAAGAGATCCAAAAGGCACAATTTTTCCTTACGAAGAAGCTAGCAAAGGGAGGAGGTGCTACTACCCAAAGACACGAACAAAACTGCATTAAAACACAACGAAAACTCAGTAGACATCAGTTAAAGCCATATCTGACGTATATTGTGCCCTTAGAGGTCGGTTAGTGCCATGTCTGACGTCTTTATAGTGCCCTTAGACGTCAGTTAGTGTCATGTTCGACGTCTATAAAGACGTCAGACATGGCACTAACCGACGTCTATAAAGACGTCAGACCTGCACAGTCCGACGTCCCATTAACGTCACCCATAAAGACGTCGGGTAGGGATGTGATGTTAAAAGCCCAAAATAATAGACGTCTAAAGCCTTTTCACCTCTAGTGTACTTTGTATGTGGTGGGGTATTTCTATGGTTTTATTTTATTTTTCATAATTGTAATGTAGAGAAAGTGTTTCTTCCACAAATGTTTCATCATACAATGCACAAATATTGAATTATAGTAACATTGCATTACATTTTTTTCTTTAACTCGTAAAAAAATCACAATTTAATTCATTAGGCTTGCAACAACTAGTGTTCTGTTACCTTCCTCAATAGACTTGTGTCAGAAGGTTCGTAGGAATGAGGTTCAGAGGGATGTTATTCAATTATTGTACTCCATTTTCTTAGTAACTTGGGTGAAAGTTATTGTTTTTGTTGTATTTTTGTTTTTGTATGTACTGGTGAATGCTTGTAAGAAACTTAAAATATTATGAAAATTACTAATTGTGACATCCCAAAATTCTCACACTAAATGTTTTTCATAAATAATATGAGAACTGTAACGCTTACATAATCTTTCGCCAGGAAGTATAAAGAATTTCACACTAATTACACATTTTAAACTCAGATTTGAACTTCTCACCCATAAAGATAACTTGAACTCTTCTCTACTATTCTTCTGTCTCTATCTTCACTTGTACTAGATTAGACGACATTCCCTCATCTGCTCCCATATAACATATACGTTATACGATCATCGTAAAAATATAATTTTTTGGCACAAACACAAAAAGTAAGGGTAAGTTGCCATGAGAGAGAATATTAAAATAAGGTATAACATAATTATTACACATACTTCATTTTCAATAAAAATTCATATCAGACACCAATGATTATACTAGACTCTATTATCCGAATAGAACATTGATGGAAGTCTCGGATGGTCTTGCACTTGTGGTGACCTACACTCCTCATACAACAAAATCCTGGCCAAATGCAATCCAACATATTACCACAAGGTTAGTTCGTTAACACCTATGTCCAAAACCGGCACAAAGATTAAGACCTCCTACCCATCTCACCACATAACTCATCCTTCTCTACTTGAGACTGGATAGCTATTAGAGTATCAGGATAACCTTTCCAATGGGACCCTCAACATCAATGTGTACATTAATACCATGCTACTATAGAATCTCTCCACGAGACTCATATCATGTTCATATTCATCGACTCATACCATGCCACTACAAAGTTCCCCCACAAAACTCACACCATGTTTAGATATATAAATTCATATGTAACATAATAAAATACATCCATCACAGATTTAGTACCAATTGAATATATTACAAAATAACTTAGCAGTACATAATTTGTTCAATAAGAATTAAGTTGAAAACTCATCGAGTAGACTTCTAGGAAAGAGAGGTGTGTCACAATGGACAACTTAAGTATCAAGTCTTTTCTAGCCAAAGTGTTCCTCAACTGGTTTTTTAACAAAATTCTTATTCACAGATTCAAAACACAGCATATACTATTAACATAACAATTTATACTACAAGCACATAGGTTCAACATTTAACAAAATTTCAAGACATGAATAATTATACAAAAATATTAAATTATAATATAAAAACTTAAAATGGTTAGCTCCCCTTACCTCTTTTCCAGACTTAGTTTCCTGCTCAAAAGTTGTCCCTCCGAAAACCCTCTAGAACCTCTACTCTTCTTGCAACTAAATTTCCTAATTCTTTCTTCCTAATTTTCTATCTCCTTTTCTAACTTATTTCTCCTTCTTGATGCAGAATTCCCCTTCCCCCTCTTAGCTATTTATAGCCAAAAAAATTTACTATTTAAATTTTTTTAATATTATTTATTATTTTTATTATATTAATATTTTAATCACAACTTGCAAAACCACTTGCGAATCTGATCCTTCCTTTATCATTGCAGCATAGGAATTCTTATCCCTTCATGATATTTGATTTTTGATTTTTTTTCTTTTTTTTTTACAAAACCTTCTAAAATAGGTTCTCAAAATTTTGAACCCCTCCATTTGAAATTACTATAATTCTCTATCATAAATTTTAATTTTTCTAACCATAATTTTATATTTAATTATATTTTCTATCAATTATTATTACTAATAATAATACTAATAAAATTTACTACTATTTATTAAAATAGATATTTTTCATGGGTCTTACACTAATGGTGTATTCTCTAAGTTGATAATCCATTGTTAATCTTCTCTACTTGTTTCCTGTAACATGTGTGATGGTTCATCAATTATTTTAGTTTGCTTTGATGCTTCTAAACCTGTTTTCATGAAACTGATAGTATTGTTACCTACGATTTTACAAAGAAATTTTTTGTATGTAATTACCTATGAATTTTTTTGTATGTAATTATCTACAGATTTTACTTACGGATTTCTTCATATGTAATTACTTACAGATTTTATGTACAGATTTTTGTGTATATAATTATCTACGAATTTTTTAGTATGTAACTACCTATGAATTTTTATGTATGTAACTTACCTACGACCATTTTACCTACAAAGTTTTGTCCGTAAGTGCTCTTAATTTAACTATGAATTTTGATGGTATGATAGGTTTTTTTTGTATTGAAAAGTGTTATCTCAAGCAAAGCCTTTTAAAGAATACATCGTCTAATCAATGACCGCTAAATGATACAGCCTTTGAAGAAACATCTAATGTCTATAGCATATGATGATTATACATGCTCTATGTTTTACCAAACGATGCATAAATGAATGACATGACAAATGATAAAATGTCTTGAACGCACAATACAGTCTAATGGTTATCTACGTCCAAAACATTTAGTGCATGTACGATAAAGTGCTTCGATGCTTGAATACTTTATTCTTGATATTTGTGTAGATCACTAAAGTGGAAAGATATTATCAGAATTACTACACCCAAGAAAAAGACATTGTGAGAGAAGAAAAAAATTATGGAAGTGTTTCCCTTGAAGCCTTTTGCTTTGTCACATCCTGTAAGCTCATTTTTGCTTAAGGCTATGACAAAATTATGACCCCTATAGAGTAAAATAAAGTCTGACTTTCCCACTTAAAAGCTACATACTCTACTGAAGTCAACTTTCTTGTCCAATTTCAAGAAAATCTATATATAGACGAAAGCTTGTAGAGAAGACAAGGAGAATGACAACACAAGCAAGATAATATAAGAAGAATATAATAGTGAACTCAAACTTATTGTGCTCATATATCGTCTGAATATATATTTCTTTTGATAGAAAAATATTAGCAAATCAAAATATTATTTCTATTGCTTATATCCTCTGTTTGAGAGTTGACAGATGTACCTTTATTCTTAACACTATTTGTGTTGTAATTCTGAAGAGAAATAAAACATTTATCTAGACGTATTGTCTAAGCATGACCAGAAGTGGTTAGAATACTTTTAAACCAAGAGTGGTTAAACTCGGACTAGTCGTGTTGACTAGGTGAACTTAAGTAGTAAAAATACTTGTTGTAAACCTAGAAAGGTAAAACTCATGTAATCTTTGTAAAATATTAGTGAAACCCTTTTAAGAGTTCTTAAGGGAGAAGTAAATGTAGCTTAGATTGAGTGAAGCAATATAAAAATTATGCTTTATTGTTTTCTTGTTTTAAAAGCTTTTATAATGACTTTTTGAAACATCATCACCAAAACATATCTTTGTTTGGTAATCTTTTGAAAACACATTAAATTCCATTTACAAAAAGTTTTAAAAACACTACTCACCTCCCTTCTAATGTTTTCCAGTGTTTTTCAGCACCACTCGAGTGCTTGAGCCATGAAGAAAACTCACTCAAGAAGGTTTCCTTAAGCCCAAAAATGAAGCTCTAGCCATGAAAGAGTTCTTCACAATTAAGTAACTTCAGGCAGTTCCAACCCACAACTTCATAGCTTAAGCCATATAGGAAATTCACTAAGGGAGGAAACCTCAACACTAGAGTCGTGGATCACCGCTTGAGCCATCATGCGAAAGTCTATAAATTACAAGCACCTTGGACAAATTTGGAGCGTGTGGAAAAATAGAAAGAGAAAGACTTTAGTCTAGGCTTTCTTAGCGTGATTTTAGAGAGAAACTCTAGTGAGTCTTCTCACATATATCCTCTGTAATTTAGAGACATATCTTTATATTAGTAGGAGATGTTTTCTTCCTCTTTATTTGTACTTCTTCCGTCATTCATGAGGAGCTAAATCTCCCTTGTGTTGGAGCAAGATGTAACAGATTTAAACTCTCTTGTATTCGATAAAACTTTCCATTTATGAATGTTTCCTTTGGTTTAAAGTTTGTTAATTGATTTATGTTTGTTGTTGGATTACTTGATCAATCATCTTATCTAACTAGCTTAAGATTAACTGGAAGCTAGTCTTAAGTTATGGTTCAATCAGTTTTCCTTTGGGCTTCTGGATGCTAGGAATAAATATGGAGTGTGCAACTACAATAGAGTCTTAATCGTAATGTAGGTCAGTTGTATGCAATCACTAACAGGTTTCACACTAGACAGTAGGCAACATACTAGGCTCTAGGTTCCAGCAATTGATCTAGAGTTACCATAAAGAGAACTCCCATAACTTGATCATCTGAGGCTTCGTATTTAGAGGTGGATCTGGTACAAGAGAGGAGAAATTTGTGAAGTCAAGCTTCAACAGGGTTCAATCTTAAAAATTACCCTTTTGATAACTTAAATCAAATTCTAAAGTTCATTTTACAACACTCTCAATTTCCACACTCACATTTCTTACACATAATGGGTTTATCACATATCAAACTAGTTAAAACATTGTTATTTTTGTCAAATCCTTCTGGAGACAACACTTATTTATTACAACAACCCAATAAATATACTTGCTAGTATAATTGGGGTTTAACACCAATGCAAGAAATGATGGAATCCTGTACCTCCTTCACAAAGAAGTGTGTGACAAGAGTGTTATTAGAGGTGAACAAAGGGGTAATAAGAACGCAAACCTCACAGATGTGAATGAAGAAGTGGAGGAAGCAAATTAAAGAGTGAATGACAGCGGCATTAGGCATGAGGTTGGGCTAAAATGTGTCGCTTATAGCGAAATTAGGGTTCAATGGAGAATTTGGGAATGGAATGAGAGTGATACTTTTTATGCTGGTTGTAGCATAATTGACATAGAAAGTGAAAATTGTCTATACTTAGTGTATCTATGTTGGTTTTATAACCAACATAGAAAGTCTTTTCTAACCAGCAAAAAAGCTTTCACTGGTAATATGTTAGTAAAAGCAATTTATTTTAATTTTAGTATTTGAGACCTCAAAATTTTTATATATCAATTTTGATATTTCAAAATATTTTCAAATTAATTTCCTTTATATACTATTATATCTTGAGAATTTGGTTTGATGCTTGTTTAAATATTTTTAATGAACTAAACAAACATTTGTGTATTCTTGTAATGGGGCTAACAAACAATTAATTTGTGAATCCAAGTTAGAGTATTTAATTTAGGATTTTACCATTAACACAAATTTTATTTGTAAATCATTTATATCTTGAATCAACTTTATAAATATATCTAACTCAGTGTATTTCCTTTTTATGTGAATATTAATTCATAACTCTTACATTGCTTTTGATAAATAAATCTTTAGAAAATCATAGATAAAATGTAATCTTATCACTTTAAATCTTAACTTGCTTTCAAAAACGTAAATGTAAAAGGTGGTTAAAAATATAGAAAGTAAATGTTGAAAAGAAAGATAAATTAAAGGAGTATGTATTTGAAAAAAGTAATATTGTAAAGAAGTAAAGTTACAAAGAACATAACTTGATGAGAAAATAAATGAACTAGAAAGGTAAAGATCCAAGAAAATAAATTACCAAAGATAAAACAAAAATTGACTAAAGAAATTAGTTAAAGTGGTGACTTAAATTATTACAATCTTCATTAAAGTTGTCATTGTCCTATTTGTGGTGTTCTAATAGTGTTTTTTTTTGTTGTAAATACAATTTGGTACTTTTATTTCAAACACAAATCACTTATTTATATTTCTCATTCCTTTTTGAAATTTATTCCAAAATAAAAATTTTAAAAAAAGTTACATAATGATTACAAAAACTATCTAAAATCACCTACGTTCACATCAGTTAAGTTCACGTTTGCAATAGTTACTTCCACTTGATGGGAAAACAATAACAACCAAAAGTACCAAAGTATCTAGTTCAAGAGCAACAATAATAGAAAAAAACAATAATAATCACAAGAGAATATTTTTAACGTAGGATAACCCTTTTAATGTAAGAAGTGAAAACCCACCAATACAAGCAAGTAAATTAAGCTCCATTAAGATCAAAGGTACAAGAGAGTCAAATCAAAAAGCACAAACAAGCACCTATAACCATTCAATACAACAAAAGTAATAATGTTCTCAAATATGAAAAACAAAGAAAAAGAAATCTAAAATAAAGCAATCGTTGGAGACTCATTATTCTTACCACAAACTTCAAATTGACGATCTCTTCCAAAGGGTTTCAACTTACACACACTCTCCTTTTTTGTGTTTACTTTTTGTTTTACCTAAAAAAGTCTCTTCAATTAGGTTTAGTAGTAAGACAAAATGGACTTAACTAGATTAGCCTAATCCAATATTATTCAACATCTCCTTGGATTCACCTAACTTTTCGTTTGATCTTGTTTTGTGAATGCTTCTTTTAAATAAAATTTTAGTTTTCATCTTTCTCTATCATCTCCCAAGTCCTTAACTACCTCTCCTTAACTTACAATTTATCGATATTCTATGTAACCATCCATTCATGGACTTTATTTCTTTCGATTTCTTTAGTTCGACTGTTTTTTTCTATTTCGCTACCCATATCCTTAACAATTATATTAATTATAGTACGTCAAGCATTTTTACATTTATATAATTTTTCTGATAAAAAAAAAGGTAAGAAGGTAACAAAAGCAACGCAGAGATGGTTAAGGGAAGGTTATCAAATTGCTTTTCTATTTCAGTTTTTTTTTTCTCTCTTGGAAAGGCAATCTTGGTCTGCATGTCAGAGTGTGACACATGCACATGGATTTTATACAACATTTCTTGACTTAAACAAAAATGTAAATTAACGAATTCTAATACTTTTTTGGATCCTGGCGAAGGACATAAGAAAAAGAAAAATGTACAAACCACCGAAAGTTTGTCATATTTTATGCCCTTTTCTCATGCAAGCCTGACCCATAATTTGCACCCATGAAGTAAGCATACAGCTCCTCAACCTGCATAACCTCACCACTTTGCCAACACTCATGATCATCAAGCACCACACCAGAACTTCCTCCCTCTTCAAAAGAAGTCGAAAACTCACAGCAAGAACCATTATTATTATTATTATTATTATTATTATTATTATTATTATTATTATTATTATTTTTATTGTTATTACCATTATTATAATTGCTATTTTTTCCACCTTTGACCACATCACCAATTAGCAGCATCTCCTGGGCTTTCTTGAGCTCAGCTTCGAGCCTTTCGACATCTTTCTCGAGCTGCTTCTTTTCGGCCATGACATTCTCAAGCTTTGCCTGAAGCACACCATGGTCCACCTCAAGGCTCTGAGTCTTCCAGCGTGCCCTTTTGTTCTGGTACCAAATGGCAACTTGTCTTGGAGGAACACCAAGCTGGTTTGCAAGGTGGAATTTCTGCTCCGGCTCAAGCTTCATGTTGGAAGCAAAGCATTTCTCAAGGATCGTAACCTGCTCCTCGGTTAACCTCTTCTTGTTGTGTTTTGCTCTCTGGTGGCCATGTTCCTGGGTCTTGAAGGAGAAGATGAGATCCCCCATTTGATTCCGTGAAACTTTGGAACAATGAGATCAATTGGATTTGGTGAGTAGTGTGTTCTTCGTAAGGGAAAGTTGAGTGCTGGTTGTTTTATAAGGCTTTTTAGCTTGAGACACATCAAGAGCCCCACTGAACTCAGTGACAGAGAGCTTTTAGTCTTTGCAAATACTACGCTATGGCTGGCAAACATGAATTGTCTACATGCATATGTAGGATTAAAACCACTTGTCCCGTTTCTTGTCCCTTGTTTTTCCCTTGGATAAAAAAAAACATCCCATGATTAATAGTTTTTTTCATTCAAGTGTGTTTATGTCACGTTAGTTCACATCTAAAGGAAATATATATATATATATATATATATATATATATATATATAATTAGATCTTGATTAATAAGTTTTGTATTAAAATAATATATTCAAATTATTAAGTACAATTTTCATGTAAGTAAAGTTTGCACCATCATTTTACATCTCATCAAATAATATAAAAGAATTGTATCTTATTTTAGTTACTAACACCATTAAAATTTGACTTTATTTTTTAAAAAAAGATTTGAAAAAGGATGAATCTGGTGACAGGATTGGGGCAATGTTACCCTATCCTCACATAAGAAGCTCTACCACAATATATACATATAATGTGATAATAAAAATAAAAGAACAATGCTAAAGAAATGTTTGTGAAGGGAAAGTAAGTTACCAGTCATCCTAAAAGCAAAAAAAAAAGTAGAAATAGGTGATTTGATCAATCACAAAAAAAATTTAAACGTTGACGACTAAATTTTGATTTAAAGGAAAACAAAGATATATACATTAAAAAATTAGGTAATTATAAGTGCTACCAAAGAAAAAAATAAATATATAGAAATAATTTGTTTTCTTTTTTTTTCTATATGCATAAATATAAAAAAGAAAGGAAAAAGCACAAATTATTTTTATATATGTTTTTTCCCAAGTTTGAATAGTAACTTGCTATTAATTAAAAATTAAAAATTTAAACATATTATCGAATCCTGCTAAAGATCCTAGGTAATCTTTTGAACAGCGTTTGCTTAGACATATGTCTTATAAGATTGGATGAGACAAAGCTAGAAATAGTGATTATTAATGATTTATTTCCATTAAGTTGTGATACAGAGGTTGTCTGGTTGAACTTAAACAAAGCTAATCTAACTTTAATTGGAAAGATGGGAATGATTAATGAGATACTGTATATGTTAAGTGAATTATGAGTGGGTGTGTCGTTTGGAAGGTGACAAGATATTCCCCACCCATGCATAAAAGAATTGTGGGTGAGGCCTAAGTTCATGCATCCTTGGATCTCACACTGGTTTACACACAATGATGAAGTTCCAACCCTTCACTGAATCTGTTTGAAGAAGTGGATGGCTCATAGCCTCACTTCCTCTCTTCCTATCCCAAGTGCATGAACTTACTTCTTTCCCTCATGCAACTCAACATGCCACGCCAATGCCAGTTGCATTGATAGTGAAAGTCAAAATAATAATAACTTTCCAATGGCCTTGTTACACATTTTACAACAGTATCTTGTCCCAACTATAAACTTTCTATTTGTCGGTGTGTGCTCAATAAGCTTATCTTTCTAGTAGATGTGCGAGAGAGTAGAAATTAATGGATGAGTGGTCTGATAACGATCCGACAACAGATAAAATAAAATGTCCACATAAATCTCGTTAGGATAACTTTTTTCATGGTTTTAATACTATATTAGAAAGTAGTTTTTAAGTTTAACTCAACCTACAAGACCGACTTACACCCCACTTATATATTATAATTTAGTCTTATCTTTAATCGATACAAGATTTCCAAATAAAAAAAAAGACTTTATTAACACCATTTTACAAAAATTTGGCATTCATGGAATGATAAAATAATAAAAAATGAATAATTTTTTGTATTTTTAAAAAATAAAAATAAAAATTAATGTCAAATGAATATACTAGATAATAGCTTTTGGTCCTTGATGCAAAGAACATGCAGATGATCAAGTAGAAAGAATCGAGGGTGAGAACACTAGTACACAATGGCTTGGCTAATTATACAGTGGTCTTTCAATAATTATCGTATTATTAACCTTAATCTTTAGCTTTTAGTTAGTAACACTCTAATGCGTATAGAGATCAGATATCTAATATCTAAAAATAGAATAATAAAATTTCCAACAATAGACATTTATATAATAATATTTCTAAATGTAATCGATGGGACGACAAGACCTTGAGTTAACTATAGACTTTCTTTTTTGGATTTCATAATTTCTTTTGTATTTGTTTGGTTTAGGTTTTTCTGAGTCTTGTATATATTTATATTTTTTCCCCTTTATTTTAGATTTAATTTCGAAAATTTGTTGATTATATTATTTGTAAGCACTCAATCCAAAATAGTGAAGATCCAAAAAATCATCTAGAAGAGGTTTCATTTTTAAGCATAAAGTTCATATTATCCCAACCTAAATTCATTAATATATTAAGTTATCATTATTTATTTATATTTTTATTATCTTATAAATTATATATATACATATATATATATATATATATATATATATATATATATATCCTAACAGAAATATATAGATGAGTAACATATATGTGTACACTTTTTTAATGATAATAAAATTATTATTATTATAATTATAAAATTAAATTTAAATAACTTTTTGTAAATATATTGTAAATAATTTTTTTATTTATTTTGTAGTACGTAGTTTTACAATTACAAAATTACTAAATTTAAAAAAAATTGTCTAATAAAAAATGATTGAATTTAAAGAAACTGTTATTTACATGGTACAATTGATAAATGAATTATTTTAATTTTAAAAAATTACTTAAAAATAAAATTAAAAATAAATGTAAATACAAAAAAGAGAATCTATATATAAGTATATATTAAAAATTATATTTATATGATCCAACTTTTCTCTTACTTAAACATTAAAGATTTTTTTTTATGTAAATCTCTCCTATTATCTTTTTTAAAGCTTGGCATAGACTATGGTATAGACTATCCAACAAGTTTCTAGAAACCCTTAGCTCCATTTATAGTCTCTTTGTCAGATTCACATAAGAACATTAGTATTTTAATATATGATTACAAGATTCATAGTATAAAATAGACTTCCGTACTTAGAATTGTTTATTTTGAAACTTCAATTATTTTCTTGAATATGTAAATTCTTGTCTAGAACTTTTGGAAGTTTCTAACGGTAGCTTAAAGTTTATTGGTTAACCTTTTTATTTCATTAATATATATTTTTTTAATTATGGTGTCAATAAAGGTAGTTTGGAGTTTATTAGTATATGATCATTCCACATCATATACGAGATCAATTTTCCATCATTTGTTGTTATTCGGAACTTAGATTTACATTTTTGAAGTTAGTTTCAGATTTCTGATGGTGCAAGTAGGAATTTGATTATTTTTCTGATTTCACCACGTTTTTGTTTTTTGTTGCGGTTGATCCTGTGTAGTTTGATCCTATACTATCAAATTTTGAAATTCTATGGTTCTGTTGTGATTCGCTTGATCGTACACGAGCAATTTCAATGATTGGATGATACGAGATTGTGTCCAAGTAATAAAACGAAGTTGAGTGAAACGGAGATTGGAGATTGGCGATTGGTGGCCGGAATACGATTGATTCTTGATCGATAAATGATTAGGATCGGAATTTTCCAACGGTGAAAGGTACCTTTGTTCATGAATCGATGATTTGGAGATTACACGAGTTTCAAATTCCAACGAAACCAGTGAATAGAGAAGGTGATCAGAAGAATTCCGGTGTGTAGATCGTTCATACGGCGCCCTCAATTCGGTAAAGTACGAGCACGTGAAGCTGCTGTAATTCAGGTTTGGAACTTTTGGAAACAATCAGCGTGATTGCTATTGAAGCATTTTATCAAATGGCGTGAATTCATGAAACTTGAAACTGGAATTGGAAGCATGAACTGGAGAATGAACCTCGCTGAAGCAACATTCAATTCAGTGAAATGTTCTTTGTTCGATGGAGGAGCTAAAATCGAGAAGAGTTTTTAGCTATTTTAATTTGGAGGTCGCACGGTGCAGTTTTCTTCTTCGGTTGATTGGAGTTCTCTTCAGTGATCAGTGCTGCATTGCAGTTTTGTTTTTCACTGCATTTGAAGGATGCATTTGAAGCACTTTAATTGCGTGAACTCACTCAACTTAACAAATTCGGCAACTTGTTGTGTGAAAAAAATCAGTTAAATCAATTGAGGAAATTCATTCGTTGTTCAAATGTAATTTGGTCCGAACTGTGGAATTGGAAGAAACATTTCTTCAAACAACTGGCATGGTAGCTATGTGATTTATTGGGGCAGCTTGTTCAATCCATTATTTGAATCAATTAATAATAATATGTTAGGGGTTAACTGTGGTTCTCCGATCGTCCCTGTCCCTAAAGCACTCCCCTCTCGTTCTCTTATGGATTCCTCACTCCGGTGACTTACCGCCACACGCAGGTACTCACTCACAACTCCCTGACTACAAAGAACTGAATTAATTTCCTATATTCTTTCTGAGAGAAACACTGAAGATATATACATTCTAACCCTTTGATCCAAGGGTTCAGTTTCTGTTTTATCAAAACAGACTTAAAACCTTACAGAGCTAACTCTATTATTACATATGTCCCGCCCATCGAACCGGGACTTGACCTCATGGCCATATACGACTGCATCCACTGAAAGTCTGGAAATTGGAGCTGCGTTTTGTGTAGCTCCCTCCATACGGTATCTTCCCGATTAGTTTTTTTCCACTTCTGTTCCGGTTTATTGTTCTCCTTCATTCTTCTTGCGAAAACAGCAAAGGTTGAGAAACAAATTGGCCTTCACTTTCAACGAACGGTAGTTGTGTGGAGACAGGTTTATTCCCATGGTTTTTTTAGTACGGACACATGGATAACATTGTGAATTTTAGCTTTAGGAGGCAAGTCGAGTTTAAAAGCAACATTTCCATTCATTTCTAAAACTATGTAAGGACCATAAAACTTTGCAGCTAATTTATGGAAGTTAGTATTAGATGAGGAATTTTTCTTGGAAGGTTGAATCTTCAAATATGCCAAATCCCCCACTTGATATTGTTTATTCATTCTCTTGAAATCGGCATACCACTTCATTTGTGCCTGAGCCTTGGCCAGATTTGTTTGCAAAATATGTGAAGTCTCCTCCTTCATGTTAATCGTATGTCTGGCAGCTTCCACCAGAGTCATTCTGTGGTATAACCGTTTGTATGGAAGGAGGATAACTGTAGAGGGCTCTAAAGGAGTCAACTAAGTGGCTGTATGAAATTTAGTAATATACTAAAGTTCTACCAAGGATAAAATTTAAGATCATTTGACTTGAAAAGAGAATGGATTTTATTATTATCATTCATATCTATTATATTCTCCATTCTCCTTACCTTTATGTGTAACAATCTAATCTTCTAAAAAAGGGAAATAAAAAAATAATATATTAAAAAATAATCTATCTCTGTTTATAACAATCTAATCTTCTAAAAAAGAGAAATAAGCAAACAATACATTGAAAAATAATCTAGAACATCCTATAAATATTTTCTCTAATTAAGAAGATTTTCATCTAATTACAACACTTTTCCTGAAGTTGTTAAATGAATATCAATCATTTACAACTTGCTTAAAAGATCTTGAAATCTATCCGAAGGGAGCCCTTTTGTAAAAATACATGCTAGGAACATGAGTTGTAATCCCAAAGTTTTTGTCTAAATTATCTTTGATGAAATGTCTGTTAATCTCAATGTATTTTGTCATGTCATGTTATACTAGATTATGGGCAATGTTCATGGAAGACTTTTTGTCACAGTGTAGTTGCATAGGATTGTCGACCTTGACTTTAAGGTCATCCAAAATTATTTTCATCCAGAACCATTCACACATTCCTTGAGCAAGAACTCGAAATTTAGCTTCTGCACTGGAATGATATTCTCTATCTTGCTTTTTGCTCCTCCACGTTACCAAACTATCTCCAAGAAACACACAATACCCAGAAGTAGATTTTTTATCAGTAATAAAACCTGCATAGTTAGCATTAGTATATATTTTCATAGTCAATGTCCTCCCTTTTGAATAATAGCCATTTTCCTGGACTTGACTTCAAGTATTGAAGAATTTTGTCAACTGCTTGCATGTCACTCTCTCTTGGATCATGCATAAATTGGCTCACTACACTAACTCCATAAGCAATGTCTGGTCTTGTATGTGATAGATAAATCAGTTTTCCTACCAGTCTCTGATATTGGGCCTTCTCTACAAGAACACTTTCTTCACTTCCAATTTTGTGATTTTGTTTTATAAGAACGGTTGAGGTTCTACATCCCAGCTTTCCTGTTTCTTTGAGGAGATCAAGTACATATTTCCTTTGGGAGATGACAATTTTTTTATTGGAGTGAGCAACCTCTATTCCAAGAAAATATTTGAGTTTTCCTAGGTCTTCATTTCAAATTGGGTTGCCAATTTTTCTTTTAACACCAATTTTTTTGTTTCATCATCTCCTGCAATAATCATATCATCCACATAGACAAGCAATAGAGTGAGTTTATCAGTAGAAGAGTGTTTTATAAATAGAGTATGATCTCCTTGGCTTTGTCTGTATCCCAAGGAAACGTAAATCTTCCAAGCCATGCTCTAGGGGATTACTTAAGACCATACAATGCTTTCTTTATGAGACATACCTTGTTTCTTTCATTTTTCATTTCAAAACCTGGGGGAATTTCCATGTATACTTCCTCTTCTAGATTTTCATGAAGGAAGGCATTTTTCACATCCAACTAGTGTAAGTTCCATCCAAAATGAGTAACTAAAGTGAAAACAACTCAAACTGTATTCATCTTTGCCACTGGGGCAAATGTCTCCTCATAGTCAATCCCATAAGTTTGGGTATATCCTTTTGCCACCAATCTAACTTTATATCTTTCTATTGTCCCATCTGTCTTATGTTTCATTGTGAATATCCATCTATACCCTACTGCTTTCTTATCTCTTGGCTCATCAACAATCTCCCAAGTTGAATTTCTTTCTAATGCATCATCTCTTCTTTCATGGCTTGATTCCAATGTTCAAGTTTCATGGCCTCCTAGATTGAGGTAGGAATTTTTGTGGCATTAATGGCAACAATAAAGCTTGTGTGCTTATCAGAGATATTGTTAGTGTTAAAGTTGGGAGAGAAACTGAATAATGTTTTTATTATTACTACTCTGTCTTTCCTATTACACATAATACCTTATTTAAGGGATAATGGATCAACATAAAAGAGAGAAAAGGAAGTTCCTAAAAAAACCCAAACTAAAAAGCTTATTAGACAATATAATATATTTCAACACTCCCCCTCAAGCTGGAGCATATAGATCATATGCACCAAGCTTGGAACATATAAATTGAATCCTAGGCCCCCTTAGAGATTTGGTCAGAATGTCTCCGAGTTGTTCATTAGAATTGACAAACTCAGTAACAAGTTCCTTGGTCAACAACTTCTCTCTAATAAAATGACAATCAATTTCTATATGTTTTGTTCTCTCATGAAACACTGGATTGGAGGCAATATGAAGGGCTGCTTGGTTGTCAGTAATGGTTATCGAAAACGCGAGTTAACTCGTTAACTCGGTCGAGTTTACGAGTTCACACAGTGCTTTCGAGTTAACTCGTAAGCAAACTCGTTTTTAGAGTAGGATCGGTAAACTCGGTGGTTGACTCGCTAAATTCGCCTAAAATCGCGAGTTTGGTTCCGATTTTGCGAGTTTGGAAAAAAAATCGAAAACAAAAAATGACTACGTTTTTAGGACGCATCAGATTAGGTTTTTTAAAAGATTCACTCACTGTTCATCTTGGTTTTCACTCTTCATCTTCTTTTTCGCACTCTCGCTTTCTATCTCGTTCAATCTCTTCCTCCGTCGCTTCCTCATTCATCAGGTTCGCAATCCGTCGCGCCGTCGATCTCGACGTTCGAACTCAGCCTCCGCTGCGCTGTCGATCTCGACGTTCGACCTTGCCTCCGTCGCGCCTTCGTTCTCATCCTTGTGGGTTCTATAAGTCCAAACCCTCTATCACTAAAATCTGAAATTTGGGTTCACGGGCACTACAACATATATTTTAAACACTTTTATGGCATTGACACTCATAGGCACTGCAACATGTGCTTTTTTAATTGATTTTAAGTTGAGTTGATGTCACGGGCCAACAACATATTTTTTAAACATTTGTATGGCACTGCAACTGTACTTTGGGTTCATAGGCACTACAACATATATTATTTAATTGATTTTAAGTTGAGTTGATGTTACAGGCACTACAACAAATATTTTTTTAATAATTTTATGTGGGGTTCATTCATAGCACTGGAACACATATTTTAATGATGTTGTATTTTACAGCTGCAACATATATTTTAATAGTAATTTGTTTTACAAGCATTGCACCACTTTACAACACTACACTGCATCATTCCTTTTATTTTTTCAAAAATAAAGTGTTGCACACCGCACCCTTAACAAAATTGTGTTGTCACAATATTTTTAAACTTTTGGACATTTTATTTTTTATATTTGTAGTGAAAAAGCTTATCTCACTACGAGAAACACATCAAATTCAGGAGAAGTTAATCCAAGTGTATCTTCATCAGTTAGAAGTAGAAGTAAAAATGCTCCAGGAAATCGATCTGATATTGGATGAAAACATGGATTTGATGTTAATGGTAATGGAAGAAAAGTGAAATGCAACTATTGTTCAAAGATTGTAAGTGGAGGCATATTTAGATTTAAGCATCATCTTGCTGGAACTAGAGAAGACTCTGAACCTTGTGCTTCTATTCCGGATGAAATAAAAAATTTGATGATAAAAATAGTTGCAAAAGCTAAGAATCCTTCATTAAAGAAAAGAAAGATAAATATCGGTGAAGACAAGGAAGAAAGTGAGAGTCTTGAAGGAGGACACAAAGTATTTGGTTTTAAAGGAAAAGAAAAAGTTGCTACTACTAGTAAGGGGGGAGTTCAAGCAACTATAAATCAAATGATGAAAAAAGGATACAAAGAAGAAGTTGATGCTCAAGTTGTTGAATTTTTTTGCACCAGTGCCATTCCTTTTAATGTAATTAGAAATCCAACATTTGCAAAGATGTGTGAAATGATTGGTAAGTATGGAGTTGGATACAAACCACCATCTTATCATGATATTAGAGAGAAGATCTTGAAACAAGCTGTGAAGAAAACAGATGCAAATCTTGAGGAATATAAGGAGGAGTGGAAGAAAACTGGATGTACAATTATGTCTGATGGTTGGATGGACAGAAAAAGATGTTCTATTTGCAACTTCTCTGTGAATAGTCCTAGAGGGACGATTTTTCTTTATTCACTTGACACTTCAGACATTTCAAAAACAGCTGATAAAGTTTTCAAAATGTTGGATGATGTTGTCGAGTTTGTTGGAGAAGAAAATGTTGTTCAAGTTGTCACTGATAATGCTGCAAATTTCAAGGCAGCCGAAGAGTTGTTGATGAAAAAGAGGGAAAAATTGTATTGGACTCCATGTGCAGCACATTGCATTGATTTGATATTTGAAGATTTTGAAAAAAATTTGAAGGTCCATGAATTGACCATTAAGAAGGGAAGAAAAATTACCACTTACATTTATGGGAGATCAATGTTGATTTCCTTATTGAAAAAGTTTACTAAAGGTAGAGACCTTATAAGACCGGGTGTGACTAGATTTGCCACGACTTATTTAACTCTTGCTTGTCTTCATGAATTGAAGGCATCGTTGTTGACCATGTTCAACTCTGAGGAATGGAAGACAAACAAGTTTGGAACTTCACAATAGGGGAGAAAAGTAGAACATGTAGTATTAGATAGCCAATTTTGGAAGAATGTCTCCACATGCTTGAAAATTGTTGCCCCTCTTATGGTTGTCTTAAGATTAGTGGACTTGGATGTAAAACCCGCAATGGGTTTCATTTATGAAGAGATGGACTGTGCAAAAGAGAAGATTAGGTCTAACTTTAACAATATCAAAAAGAGGTAAATTTTCAAACTTTTACTCATTCAATGTTTAATTACTTATGTTTCTTAATTTTCCAAGATACAAGGTTCCCTCCAAGTAGAACATAATATCCTGTAGTAGATCTTCGATCAATTGGAGAACCAGCCCAATCTGCATCACAATATCCTTTAGTATGAGTGCTTCCCTTGTCCTCATACAACAACACTTGTCCTGGATTTCCTTTTATGTATCTAAGAATGAAATCACTGCATTCCAATGGTCAACATATGGATTTTGCATAAATTGACTCACAACTCCCACTGGATAAGAAAGATCAGGTCTTGTTATTGTAAGATATATGAGTTTTCCAACCAGCCTTCTATATCTCTCTGGATCTAAGAAAGGTTCACCTTGATCTCTCATTAACTTTTGATTTGAGTCCATAGGACTATCAATGGGCTTGCAATTTGTCAAGCCTGTTTCCTCTAAAATATCAAGAGCATATTTCCTTTGTGAAATGATGACACCTTCTTTTGACTGTGCCACTTCAATACTAAGAAAGTATTTTAGACGACCCAGATCTTTAGTCTGTAAGTGGTTGAACAAATGATTCTTTAATTGAGTAATTCTAGTGATGTCATTCCCTGTAATAACAATATCATCAACATACACGAAGAGGTAAACACATTTGTCAAGAGAAGAATGACCATAAAACATTGAATGATCCGCCTCACATCTTTTCAATCCAAAATTTTGCACAACCCGACTAAATTTACCAAACCAAGCATGAGGTGATTGTTTCAAGCCATAGAGGGAACGACGTAACTTACAAACTAACCCAGACTCCCCCTGAGCAACAAACCCAGAAGGTTGCTCCATGTATATCTCCTCTTCCAGATCACCATGAAGAAAGGCATTTTTAATGTCCAACTGGTAAAGTGGCCACTGACGAATGGCAGCCATAGCAAGCAAAATACGAACTGTACTAGTTTTAGCCACAGGAGAAAAAGTATCACAATAGTCAATGCCATAAACTTGAGTATATCCCTTAGCTACTAGACGAGCTTTTAGACGATCCATTTCACCAGTAGGACTAACTTTAGTAGCATAAACCCATCGGCAACCAACAGGCTTCTTACCAGGAGGAAGAGGCACAAGGTCCCAAGTACCATTGTAGTCAAGGGCCTGCATTTCATCAACCATGGCTTGACACCATCCAGGATGATCATGTGCCTCATGAATATTATTAGGAGTCTTAAGGGAGAATAAGGAGGAAACAAAAGAGAAATAGGGAGGAGACAAATGATGATAACTCAAAAAATTATAAACAGGATATGGATTACGAGTAGAACGAATACCTTTCCGAAGGGCAATGGGCAAATTACCATCTGAGTCAATAGAAGACAAGGAGGATGAAGGATCCATGGTCTGGGGAGCTGATGGAGGAGGAGATGAATCTCGAGGATCTTCATTGTTCTGAGTTTGAGATTGTCTCCGACGCTGATATGTGAGAAGAGGTGGAGGAACAATGTCATTCACATTTTGAGTTTGAGGTACAGAAGCAGGAATAACCAAGGGATCACACAATGGTAGAGGAAACATTTGTTGAACAGATGAACGATCCTCCAAAGAGGACAAGAAAAAGGGTGTATCCTCAAAGAATGTGACATCAGCAGACATATAATATCTCTTGGTGGAGGGAGAATAACATTTATACCCTTTCTGAAGACGAGAATATCCCAAGAAGACACACTTAATAGCTTTTGCAGATAGCTTATCAAGACCTGGAGAAACATTATGGACAAAACACGTACACCCAAATACACGTGGGGAGACATGATATAGAGTGTTGTTTGCAAAAATGATAGAATGAGGAATTTTATTCTCAAGAGAGGAAGAAGGCATCCTATTGATTAGAAAACAGGTAGTGAGGACTGCATCGCCCCAGTGATGCACAGGAATATTAGTATTCAACATCAGGGAGCGTGCAATTTCAATGAGATGTTTATTCTTCCTCTCTGCAATACCATTTTGTTGTGGAGTGTAAGGACATGTTGACTGATGTAAAATTCCTTAGGAAGATAAGAATGAAGAAAACGCTGTAGAAAAATATTCCTTAGCGTTATCACTACGGAGGATTTTAATTATCTTCCCAAATTGGTTCTTAATTTCATTAATAAAGGACATAAATATGGACAAAAGTTCATATCTCTCTTTCATTAAATAAACCTAAGTACATCGAGAGAATTCATCAATGAAGGTAACAAAATAATTAAAACCAAACGAAGTAACACGACTTGGTCCCCAAATATCAGAGTGAATAGTTGAGAAAGGAAAATTACATAGTGTCTCAGACCTTTTAGGATAAGAAGATCTAACATGTTTTCCTAACTGACAAGACTCACAATCTAAGACTTGAATGTTCTTGAGACTCGGAACCATCATCTTCAACTTGGATAAACTTGGATGGCCCAACCGATCATGCAAAAGTTTTGGGGATGACGTTGTAAAACAGGAAACTGAAGAGCTATTTTTTAAGAAATAAAGTCCTCGAGACTCATGTCCTTCTCCAATCAGACGATCCGTACCATGTTCCTGTATAACAAAGGAATTAGCAGTAAAGGTTACTGAACAATTTAAGGAACGAGTCAATTGGCTCAAGGAGATTAAATTGTAAGGACAATGAGGAATATATAAAACAGAATTTAAATTTAGTGAAGGAGATAAGGAAACTCTGCCAATTCCCTGAGATGCAACTTTCGATCCATTGGCAACAGTAATGAAATGAGGGATTTTTAAAGAGGACATGGAAGAAAATGAGGAAATAGTACCAGAGATATGGTCTGAGGCACCTCAGTCAAGGATCCATGGATTGTGACCTTCCACAAATTGAGATATACAGGCAGTTGACACATTGGACATGGAGGGGGATTGGTCAGGATTAGAAGATTTTCCAGACTTATACTTCAAAAATTCTTGGTACTCTTCATTTGAAATTTTGGATTCGAGATCATCAGATTTAGAAACATGAGCAGTTTTGTCTGGATATCCATGTAAAGCATAACATTTCTCTCGAGTATGGCCTATTCTCTGCACTGAGGACGCATACCACGACCACCACGTCCTCCTCGGTTGCTTCTGCCTCCTCCTCTTCCTTGTGGTGCTACCATAGCTGATGTTTCAATACCATCAATTGAAGTTTCGTCTTTAACTAATGAAGGTACCCGAAGAAGTCGAGTAACTAAGTTGTCCATTGATGGAACTTGATCACCAGCTAACATTTGATCACGAACATGATCAAAATCTGAGTGTAGACCTCTTAGAATTAAGACCACGTAAAACTTATCCAGCTTCTTGTTTATGCCTTCCAAAGAATCAGTCACAAAGAAATTCTCAATTCTTCTACAGCAGCACAGGCCTTTCCTATGTAAGCAACCATATCAAGATTGGTTTGTTTGAGGGAAGTCACTCTTTGAGTTGCATCAAAGAGACGTTGCACATCATTAGCAAAGATATCCTGTGCTTTTCTCCAAAAAGAAAAACACGTTTTGTAAGGTCTCAAAATTTCTAAGACTTCTTGTTCAACAGATTGCCATAGGGCAGCGCATAATTAAAAATCAAGCTTATGCCATTAAGATTTCTCTTCATCGAGAATGGTGGAAACATCTTGTTGAAGATAATCATGGTATCCTTGACCAAGAAACCATAACTCCACGGAAGAAGACCAAGAGAGATAATTTTTCCAATTGAGTTTTGCAGAAGTAATGGTAGGGGTAGCAGAGAGAGAAGGTGTTCCAAGACCAGCCATTATAATGTGAAACAAAAGAGGGAAAAAAATGATTGTGGGAAGAAACCCTAATCGGAGCAACTCTCAACAGAACAGCAAAACAGTAACCACAACACACTCAGGAGACTGAGGCAAAACGACCGGTAGTGGCGTGGTGATGTTTCGACACGGGAAAGGCGGTGCGTGAAGCCCGCGCGCCCGAGAGTGGCCAAAAGGAAAGCGGCGACCACCAGGGATGGGTCACGCTCGTCTAGGCGCACCGAACCCTTGACTTCGCTGGAGAAAAGGCTGCGATGGCGGCGGAGGCGACGGTGAACGACGGCGGATGCGACAACGGACAATGAGCAGTGGCAGCAGCAGCCAACCAGCAAATAACGGCAGTGGACGGCAAACCCTAACGGGCTCTCGATACCATGTTAAAGTTGGAAGAGAAACTGAATAGTGTTTTTATTATTACTGCTCTGTCTTTCCTATTACACATCAACATAAAAGAAAGAAAAGGAAGTTCCTAAAAAAGCCCAAACTAAAAAGCCTATTAGATAA